>CM037476.1:7773871-7888104 GCA_021014325.1 Plazaster borealis | reverse complement strand
CCACAAGTACAGATCCTACTTACAAATAGCCCCTCAATGTAGCTCGTACATACAGATGGACAGACGGATGAAAATTATCATTACATAGGCTCACTCTGCTTCGCAGCTCGCCAAAAAGGAAATTAATCTAACGTTTTATGCTTAATGTAATGAGCAGACATGGTCCTTCATAGAACTGAGAAGATTAGTATTCTATCACAAATATACCAGTTAAGAACACTCTCGCAATGCAACATATGAAAACAATCTGGTTTCTAAACTGCTCACATAAAGTTAGGAAACTTTTTAATCATGTATATTTTATCATTTATTACCCTCTTGTATTATGTTGCTTATCAATAGAAAGCTGAAGTGTTCTTCTTTAAAATGATACAAATGTGCAATGATGACATGTTGCTGGACTTGGCCACAGTATTGAAAATGAGACAAGTCACAAATCAAATGTGCCAAAATTATCAATTTTGTGTTACTGTGTGAACAAACAAATTGACACTGTAATTCAAACAAGCGGTAATTTTGGCACATTTGATTTGTGACTTTGCCTCATTGTTATTCATGTAGCCAAATTCAGCAACATGTAATCGTTGCAAATGTGGTATCATTTTAAAGAGGAACACTTCAGCTTTGCATTGATATATAACATATACAAAGAGAGTAATAAATAATAAAAATATACTTGATTAAAAAAGTTTCCTAACTTTTTGGGAGCAGTTTAGTATAATCTCGTATAGGTCAGCCTGTGTCTTTGCACAGTAGTAAATTAAATCACCATTCCAATGAGTTGAGTACAAACCTACCTTTGCCTCGTTTCAAGCATCATCAGCGGTCTTGAAACACCTCTTCGTGCATATTTCCTTGTAGACTGTGTAGTCCTGTTGAGGATAATGATCAAACTGTTATGAGTAGGGCATGAGTTGGAACTACGTCTGTGACCAATGTGTGACAAAGCAAGCATTAGTGGTATGTACATGTATGTAGAAGGTATGGTGTACACAAATGTTTGTGTCTAGACTGCAAGGCCTTATGTACATGTGCTCCAACACTTTTCATGATCCTTTGATGCATTTGTTTTATCCACCTTTGACACAATAGTAGATTTTGCTTTTTATTTATTGAATAAGTGGAATTTTCAGGAACAGCAGATAAAATAGAAATGAAAACTACAGTATAAGGCAAGCCTAGAGTTTTCTTCTGTTTTTATATTTCTAGATGCGATATTTGCTGACCAGAAATTTCATGTGCTAGTCAATGGGGTGTTGGCGGAAAAATATGGGCGGCCAAAACCTAAATAAAATAAAAACTAACTATATTTTTGAAAACTAACATAAAAACGAAAATAAAAGAACAATTACAAATTTAACAAATATCACATCAAGAAGCGTGCTCGACACACCTTGGGGACGAGATTGGTGTTGCATACAGCGAGTAGCGTGATCTAGTAGTTATGCACACATATAGAACAGTCTGTCATGTGCAGTAGACATATTAAATGTGTGTAAGTAATAGGCCCAGGTTTTCACCCATAGGTTTAGAGTAAAACCGAAGAATAGGTCATTGGAGAAAAGTAAAAATGAGAAGGCTGCTTTTACAACTAAAACTTGCACTGTGAAATTCGTAGAAGATTGGCGTCATCAAAATTAATCGCGATATTATCGAATATCGCGATATATTCTTAATGATACATCGTGGATGAAAAAAGCGATATCACCCAAGCTTACATGTGGCGGGTCATGGAAAAAAAGAGGAAAACTTTTTGTTTTCAGTGTCCGGATTTTAGGCCAACGCTATTTATGCGTGTCGGATTTTGGGCCAGTGCTATTTATGCGTGTCGGATTTTGGGCCAGTGCTATTTGTACGTGTCGGATTTTGGGCCAGCGCTATTTATGCGTGTCCGAATTTTGAGCCAGCGCTACAGTCAGGTATAATAGAGATCAATAGGTAGCACCTTGGGCAAGTGCTAGTAACCCCTGGCCTCCGTACCAGGGTTACGGTTGGTCTGCACGGCAGCAGGTGCGGATGTCGTCACTGCAGGCGGATGAACTCTCATGGTCAACGGCTGGGGTACCTGTCCTCGTTAGTTGGACATCGCCAAGTAAGATGGTACTGCGCTGTGGAAAGATACGGAGCCCTACCACAGTATTTTGCTCCTTGAAAATCCGAGAAATTACTTACAACCAAATTTATCCTGTTATAACATCTGATAGTGAGACCGCTAGGCTTGACAATGTTCAAAATGCTACTAGGGAAGAGCTGGACGTAGTCGGGAGTAGCACTGCTGATAATGTTGCTGGTGTGCTAAAGTCTCCGGGCAGCTCGCGGCTGACACCAGCAGTACGAGTGTCGACAAGCGCAGGCTGCATAAGACCTGTATAAGATTGGCAACATGGAATGTCTGAACTATGTCACAAGAAGCGAGTTCGCGATTGGCTATTGGGATCGCGGTTATCTCGGAAATGCGTTTTGTGGGGAAAGGTCACTTTACAACTGGTGATGGCTATGTTGTGTACTTCTCTGGCCATGAAAAAAAGCGGATGTATTGACAGTTTCGCTGATTCTATAATAACAGTTTTCATCTCATTCCAGAAGTTATCAGCTGACGACTCCTCTTCCTGATCAATTAATGCCTGAAATCTGTTGTATGTCTCCACCATATACCTGTCCGGGACAGCGCTCAGATCGAAGAGTAAACGGAATAAATCAGCACAATGGATGTCAACGCAAACATTGGAACTCGTAGATAAGCGTCGCGAACTGAAAGTCTTTGGTAAAGATCAGTTAACGACAAAAGATGAGGAGAGCGTTGACAAAGGAAATCAACAGGCAGCCGAGACAAAATAAGATCACTTTCTGCAATGATCAATGCGAGAAGCTCGAAAAGTATAGTCATCATAACCGAGCGAAAGATGTTTTCACTGTTGTAAAAATTAACCAACAAACCCACAAACCGTCTGAATGTCGTCAAAGCAGCAGATGGTTCTGTATTGATAGAGGATGAAGAGATTAAAACTCGATGGCGTGAATACTGTGAGTCTTTGTATCAGCGAAAGGAGCCTGCAAATGTCAAAACAGAGCTCCCCTTATGATAATGAACCAAATATTTTGATTACTGAAGTACAAAAAGCTATCAACAAAATGAAGTGTGGGAAATCGCCTGGTTTTGATGACATACCAGCAGAGTTAATCAAAGAAACTGGAGAAATGGGCATTAAATTGATACATAAGCTGTGCAATCGAATATGGTCTACAAAGAATGGCCAGAAGATTGGACTAAAGCGGTATTTATCATTCTACCAAGAAAGGTGACACCCGTGAATGTGAAAATAACAGAACAATATCCCTTATCTCACACGCCAGAAAAGTCCCACTGCACATCATAATGGACAGACTCAGCCAATACTTCGAGAGAGAAATTCCAAACAACCAGGCCGGGTTTAGAAAGGAGAGGATGCCGTGATTTGATTGCAGACATTCGCTGGATTATTGAAAAATGTGGCGAAAACAAACAGCCACTCTACATGTGCTTCATCGATTATGCGAAAGCCTTTGATACTGTGATGCATGAGCGAATGTGGATGGTATTGGAGGAGATGGGTTTTCCGACACATATGACCGACCTACTAAGATCGCTGTATAAAAATCAGTCATCGACAGTGCGGACTCCACATGGTAATTCAGATTGGTTTGATACTGGGCAGGAGTTCGCCAAGGCTGCATTGCGTCGCCGCTTCTGTTTAACATCTCGCTGAATGCTTGATGCGTATTGCCTTAAACGGTTATGAGGGTGGTGTAAAGATTGGTGGCCAAGTGGTGAACAATATTCGGTATCATGGCTTGTGTTAGTAGTGATGATGAGCCGGTACTGTTAACAGTGGGAGGACAATCGATTGATGTTGTAAAGACTTCAACTTTTGGGCAGCTATATCACAAACAAAGGGGTAGTGCAAAGGAGGTGAAACGAAGATTGGCAATTGCAAGACAAACAGCCATAGACCTGTCAAAATCTGGAAATCGCATGACATAGCCAAGCAGACTAAGATCCGACTCATGAATGCACTTGTCTTCAGCATCGCATTGTATGGGTCAGAGACGTGGGCATTAACGCTGAATGAAAAAACCAAAATTACAAGTTTTGAACTTTGGTGTTGGAGGCGATTGCTAAACATCAAATGGCAAGACCATACAACTAACATCAGTGTGTTGGAGAAAGTTCACAACCCGAAAAGCTTATTTAACATCATACTTAAGAAGAAGCTTGAGTATTTTGGCCATACTGCAAGGAGAGGAAGGGGAAATTTTGAGAAGCAGTGTATGGAAGGTCGTGTTGTTGGTCACGCTGGCAGAGGAAGGCCGAAAGCTAGGTGGACTGACAACATTCGTGCACTCAAAAGCATGCATGAGCTAACAACGATCGCGCTCGACAGGGAGGCTTGGAGGGAGCTTGTTTCTCGGACCACCACGGGACGGCGGACGCCCTAATGGACTAAAGAGAGAGAGAGAGGTTACCACACACACGTGAAAGACCGTGTGCGCCTAGTCTTGGCTCAAGGTGTTTGCTTTTTAATACATTTTTTAGTAATGCGCCCTCTCTTGGTGGACTGGGACGACGAAATGGGTAAGTATAATGGGACATCGCGCTTAACGAAAAATGAACAACGGCTTTAATCAAAGACTAATGCGGAGCATGCGCGGAGCATTTTACCGAGTCTAGCCACCGACTCACTTGTCAAAATCAAATCGCAAGTAAAGTGCTTCCCGATGCCAGGTTCCCCTTCTCTGTGTGAGTGTTGTGCAGTTAAATTACTTGCTGCCTGAGTTGGAGGTAAACAAAAATTTAAAAAAGCGGGCCGGCCACTCACGGCGGAGACGGGAAAAAAGCTGAACCCGCAAGAAAAACGCGGAATGGGAAAATAAAAAACGCAGATTTCTGCGTAATCGCGGAGGTCTCACATGCCTGATAAACAAAATAAAAATAACAATGTAAAAAATGTGTGGGCAGAAAAACATATCTGGGTAAATTTCTTTTTAGGAAGTTTTCAAGTGCAATTGACTTTTCCCAAAAATATGGCCTTCCCAGAAATTTGTGAAGATACTGTCAACAATTATGACATAGCCACACACAACATAGAAAGGTCACCAGGGTTCCATAACCTTTAATTACAAAAATATACCTGGTAGCATTGTAGAGTTGTCACTAACATCCCCATCTGAACAAGGAATATAATCACTGTCTGAAAAATGATCAACATCAGAGTACTCGTCATCAGAGCAATTCTCAGCTTGGTCAAGTGCTTCATCATCAATCGCTTCATCCTCACTTGATTCATTGTCTATAACTTTATGATTTGCTTGGTGTACATCTGTAAAGATCAAAGGGTAGAATATCAATTGTCTTAACAGACAGGAATGTAATGGGCTGTTTTAAAATAAACCTGAACTGCGAATGCAAAGCGCAACGCCTGCGAGCTTTAAGTGCAAAGCCTATATGGTGTGGGGTCTGGTGCCCTTATGGGCCCGGATAAATTGTGATGCACTTTAGGGCTACTTGGGGTACATCTTGAGCATTTTTTTATTTGTAATTCCTACATGTTTCAAAAGTTATCTTTGTTTTCATACATGTTTCAGACTGCATGAAATGAATGCCTAGTGCACAACTACTGTAGAAATAAACTGAAGTTACATGTACATGCAGTAAGCACATTCTTTATTTGAATGATTTTAATCCATAAAAATATACATTCAAAGATAATTTTTTGCCGACACATAAGGTTGCAACAGCTTTACTTAAACAGTGCAAAAAAGAAACTTACACACACATACAACAAAGTACAGCAAAACAAGCGTGCCTACTGAGGCCACATACACTTTCTTAAACCTATTCCACCGGATCGTCACTAGACGCGATATATTCACACGAGGTTCTCTGGAAGCCAATTGACTTTTTTTTAGTCAGGACCACAAGTGCTAAACTGTGCACACGACATTGGTTTCCATCAGGTATTTGAATCCACTACTGATTAGACTTGTCATCAGTCCACCCATTATCAAAGATTTTTGTGCACACCAAATCTATTGTGCTCTATATTCGACACCCCCCCCCAAGTTTTTTATTGGATTTACACGATTCTTGGGGTGAGCATTTTTGGGGAAAAAAAGGATTTCTGGGAGAAAACAGAGAATCACATTCCTGCAAACAATACGACCATCTTTAGAACAACACAGCAGAAGCAGTGACATAACCAGAAGGGAGAGGGGGTAGTTCCCTTACTCATACCTCATAACCCTGCCCCCAACTTACCCTGCCAAATGAGATTGGAAGAATGCACAAATGAGCAGTTCGATGTATTAAATGGACCCCTCCCCAAACAAACAAAAATGTCTGTCTCCGATAGAGCGATAGACTTGTACCTTTTGAACAAGAACACTAATTCTGCTTTTCTTTAAGCTGAGAGTATCCAAATTGCATGGACACATAACAATTACATAAATATTGTGCTGTAAATGTTTCTTTAATGGGATTTTTTTAATTTTGAAAATTCAAACCTGAAACTATAACTTTAAGGGTCAAGTTTAAAACAAATTAAATAAATAAATAAATAAATCTTAATGTCACTATTTTCAGAAATGCAAACTTGTAATATGATTATCATCCAGTACTCACCTGAAGAATTCTCAGCTTAGTCACTCGCTTCATTGTAACTCGCTTCATGGTCACTGACTTCATTGTCATTCACTTTATGATTTGCTTGGTGTGCATCTGTTACAATCAAAGGGTAGAACATCAATTGTCTTAAACAATATAACCATCTTGCGAACAACAGCAGAAGCAACTAGGCCAGCCAATATGCTTGTACCTTTTAGATAAAAATAATATTTTTACAACTGAATAGTTCACAACTGAATGGACACATAAAAGCTTACATATACACGTGTTTTCTATGACACATTTTAATTGTTCATACATGTATTTCTAAAATGGCAGGATTTTGGCAAGGCATGGCTGATGAGAAAATATATTTCAAATTTTGATTTTCAAAACTGGAATTTTAATGTCAAGGGTTAAAAGATACCACAAAAACCCCAAAATGAATCTAGTTTCAAAAATACAAACTTGATTTAATATGATTATCATCGAGTACCGACCTGAAGAATTCTCAGCTTGGTCACCCGCTTCATTGCCACTGGCTTCATTGTCACTCGCTTCATTGTCACTCGCTTCATTGTCACTCGCTTCATTGTCACTCGCTTCATTGTCACTCGCTTCATTGTCACTCGCGTCACTGTCATTCACTGCATTATTTGCTTGGTGTGCATCTGTAACAATCAAAGGGTAGAATATCAATTAACTTAAACAATATAACCATCTTGAGAACAACAATACAGTGCTCAGAAGCATCAGGCTTGTTGTAAGTTTCACCTTTGGCAGTTTTTGTCACATACTATGACTGGAGCTGAGATTCTTAAATTCTATAACTTATTTTATAATATTCATCTGCAATATAATGTCACAGTGACTCTGGCAAATTTTAAATTATACTACTATTTTCTTAATATAAAATTAATAGAACTGATTTTTGGCAGAGTAACTGCAGTTTTAACCTTTGCAGCTCGTCTTGTTATAAGACTTTAATATGAAATTGAGCTCAGTAAGACGTGATCCTGCTGTTTGTTAACTTTAAGGAAATAATGAGGAATAATAGTGGCAATAATAACAAATAACAACAGCTCCAATGAAAACAAAACCTGTTATAATTGCTAAAACAAGTTAAAAAATAAAAACATAAAACAAACTTCAGAACAACAGTTGGCCAATACTACACATCGAGGGCTCAGGACTATAAGGTTGTTGGTGCAGTTTTATGGATTTCATAAAAATGGTTACATGCATATTTTCGAGCTCCCGGTAAATGTAGTTTATTGACCAAGTCTGGTCTCAAAATTAATTTGTTTGGCAAAAAGAAACATTCACTTTTTCAAGAAATTTTAGATTTTTGACTTTGATCATTGTTTTTCACAATATTGTGTTTTTTATTTAATGCCCTTTTGATCAATACAGGGGATATGAAATTGCAATTAACGACTTTAAAATACTCAGTAGCTTTGGCAAAACAAACACTAATACTTGGGTCATTCTGTGAGGTTACACCCCTATGTTCCGACACCCCTATGTTCCGACACCCCTACATGTATGTTCCGACAACCCTGGTGTATTTTCCTATTCTAACCCTAACCTAACCTAACCTAACCTAAATCATGAGGGGTTGTCGGAACATAGGGGTGTCGGAATATAGGGGTGTCGGAATATAGAGCAGTCACCTTCTGTGACATTTGGGTACATTAAGTGTGATATTTTCCCCAAGGACAATACTTGAAACCTAAAAAAAAATCCTATACCTTTCTCGGTTTCACCTGATCTGGATACAGTTCATGCACACTTGCACAATTTACATGTAATAGTTCCACATGTTTTACACTCAATGAAGATATATTGTCAAAATTTTGTGTCCTGTTTCAAGTGAAACAAGTAACTTGAGTGTATGTATTATTCTCTCTAATTTCATAAACCTTGAAGTAGGTTTCAATAGGGCATGAAACTTTTTACAAAGCTAGCTGGTGGATGTTTAGCTGCAACACATTTTTTTGTTTCACATTTTGGGGCATATTTCCCATTGATATTGCCTTGAAATATTGCCCTGCATTGTATAAACTAGTATTAACGATCTCTAATGAAAAAACAGACCTCTTCAGTGTGTATGAAGCATACAATATGAATGTGTGTGGATTTTACATGCAACACAGACACCAGTGTCTGTGTGACATGTGAAACCAGCTTATTTGTGCCATATTATGTAAGTTTCAATTGCAAGAAGTCAGAATTTCATTAGTTCAATATTGCTGTCTGGAACTACACAGACGGTGGTCAATTTTAAAAAGTGTTAAAGGAAAAGTATTTGTTTGGTTTTTTGAACCGTTTGATTGTTTTAGTCCTATTTAAATGTATACAATGAAACTAACGTGTGAAAATTTCATTTCAAAAGGTAGCATTTTTGAGATATCGCGAAAATCCGGGCGGTTATGTCCACGCAGGAAGAATAGTCTGCAATTGGAATGCACAATCTGAGAAACGTTTCTGACAGATATGCTTCTAAAATTCAAATTTTGGGGACAAAAACTGATATCTTTTCCATAACCACATTACTCCAAAGTGAATTGATTTTAAAAATGCTTTATACTATCGAAAGCTGCTCCACTTCATACCAAGTAAGTTTTTATTGCCATTAATTTTAAGAGTGATTACCAAGCGTATACCTTCCCTTTTAAGAGAGTTCTTAAGATATATGGCAAAAATAATGCACTGATTTCACATGTTAACAGGAACACAAATGTATCAGTTTGTCCTTAGCATGTATGAAGAAAATACTTTGTTTGTAAAATATATATTGTAAATTAGATAAGTAAGGCCTCTGGAGTTGAGGCAATGGGCGATAAGACATTCCACCTTTAAGTCTCAGTCCTTCAACGCCTGTTGCCACAATCCTTCAGGTCTCAATGCTACAGTAAAGACCCTGCAGCAAACTTTTATTCACTTAAGAACTCAAAAAAGAAAACAAGAAACAAGAAACAAGACCACATTTTCCCTCGCAGAAAATATAAAATCAGGGCAACAAATCAAAAGTAAAAATGTTTCAAAGCCCAATGTTTCAATTAACCATGTTAAAACATTTTGAGTTTTGTGTACATACCCTTTTGTGGTGACCTTGACTCAGGCTACAACATATAGGTAGCAAAATTATATCAGACATTTACAAAAACAATCTGTTGATCACAAATACAGACAGTTGAATAGAATTGCAAACAACTCAAAACGAAGGAAACATTTTTCCTTTCCCATTAGTTTTACTTCAAAGAGATATTTAACTTGTGGGACAAAAATTTAAAATGTTGTTATAAAGTTTAATGCATTTTGATATGATTGTGAAGTTAGTCAATGATATGCTTGAAATTAATCTCAATGCAAGTTTGCTTATTTTACAATTTGTGGATGAAGGCTCTAACCTTAATATAAATGCTACTATGCTTTTAGTATGTGGTATTCAAGCTCAAGAACAATGAAAACATAAAAAAATGCCAGCTTAAACAAACTTACCTTTTTAAGTCCACAAAATGTGAGCTTGTCAAGGGCACTTTGAGAACCTCTCTTAATAGTCTTGCATGGTTTTACTTTCTATTCAGAATAAAATATTTAAAAAAAGAGTTACTGCAAAGTTGATGTATTAACTGGCATGTTCAATACATTAGGAATGTTTACAACATGTGACAAAATGTACATGGTACAGACTCCTTGTTTTGTACATGTTCATACGGTCATTACAACACAAACAAGCAGCTGTCTCAACTCAAGACCTTGCTCATTATCAACTCACTTACTCTTGCAATCTATCTGTGCAGCAGGCACTCCACTAATTTATACTAACTAAGTGCAATATGTAGTGGCAATTTTCTTTTTTCTCAGCTGGATGAAAAATTAAGTACCAGATTTCTCTGAAACAAATCTGAAGAGCCGGAAGTCCTACATTAGTAAGAAAACTGGCATCCCTGAGACCTGTCGGAATAGTCTTCATGGCGTTCTATGTCAAAGACTATTGCATGTGAAAACTTAGTGTAAGACTGTGCCACAAGGGTCAGTGAGGCTCACTAAAAGTACTAAACTAAAGGAAAGGGTCTAGATACATGATATGCCATAGTCACTCACAGTCACAGATGAAACATGCAACATCCATCACTCAAACAATGAGTCAGTAATTACACCCTGTCAAACACTATAAAATTTAGTGTAAATCAAACTATTGTTGTTCAGGTGGGGGTGGATTTTGGCTTTAATTATGAAAGAAACATATGAACTTTGAAGTCAACAATCTCGACCTTTATTGTTCTTATTAGATGGACCTTCAAAGTAAAAACAAAGAAACTGTAAAAGAATAATTATAAAAAGAAAATATTGTGACAAATGGGTTGTCTGAATTAAAAGCATTTGACATGTTTGAATACTTAGTTGACCAAATCAATAATTTCAAATAATTGTTACATAAAATTTGAAGAAAAACCCCAACAAATTACACTATTCCAATTTCCAACATACCTTTTTCCGCCAGGGTAGATCAGACACGCCATAATCGTATCTCAACTCACAACCCTCCTCAATGTCCCTTAATGCAAGAGGCATAGTCGTGTTGGCCCTTTAGCACAGCCATTAAAGATCAAGATCTTGGAGTTTGCATCAGGCAATGTGGCATCATTAACCATGCGACCCAAACCTGATGGGTTGGTAGCATCAACACTGATATAGGTAAAAATAAAAAGTGTACATAAAGTCCAGTTCATAATTCACACGAATCATCATGTTGAAATTGGAAATTTACACAAAACACTAAACAAAATTGAGCAGAGTTCAATCTTGGAGAATGTTGTTTGCAAATTTGTGACGCCAAACTTCAATCGCTTTCACTTTCGATTATGCATGAAGTATAAACCGTGATGAACTCAAATAACTACAAATAAACAAACATAGAATAAGGAAACTACCACCAAACTAACTACATATACTTGTACACAAGAATGATTTACATGTAGTATATTTCATTCCTCCTAGAACTCAGAATGTGTGGCAACAAGTTTGTCATTACTCCAGCAATTTTGACTGGCCTGTGATCTGGAAAAAAATGCCTAAAAACAACCTGCTAGATCCAGAGGACAAAAAGTTCCGAGTACAAAAGGAAACACACGATTCTGCCAACTATAGCAGATATGTTTTTCATAAGATTGGTAATGTAGTTGATGCTCAATGTCCTCTGTGAGACAGAACCAAATCTCATATCTCACATGGTGTTACCGCAAACCTCTCTTAGTTATACCTCCACCATGCAAAGTTTCAAATCCTACAAATTTCATATGTTGCATATTGCTTTGCTTTTTGGGGCTATAAAAAGCATAGGTTATGAAATGAATATGGTTTGAAAGATGTTTTAAAAGTAGAACATAATGACCCACACAAATAATAAAAAATACCTCAAAATTGTGTGGTTTGCCTTTTACTTCGTGAACAAACACGGTTCGCCATTTCGTAGAACCACATTTTTGATAGTTCACAGAGTAAAAGGTAAACCACACAATTTTGAGAGATATTTATGTGAATCATTACATTCTACTTTTAAAACATCTTTCCAACCGTATTAATTTAATAATGCTTTAATAGCCCAAAGCGCCCAATCCAGAGATGCCAACATTGAATTCCAAAAAAGAGTAGCATCGCCGAGCACTTAAGTCCGAGGTTTGATCAAAGGCAATGTGTCCCTTTATTGCTCAGGTTTTTGAAAATACACTGATTTTATTTTATTTTTCATCTCAGCAACCTCAACAGAATCCAAGTACAAAATCCAAAATCCCAAGCCAACTAAATTATACACTTCCCAAGGTTTACATAGTGTGACTCACCACATTGTGCCTTGTTGTCCATTTTAAAGAAAAACAGGAAACTCCCCAGAGAAAGATTGAAAGGTTTTTCTCTCCTGATACCTTCTTTGTGCGGGACTAGTTCTCCTCTGTATTCCAGCAAGAAGTCCCCACTCTCAAATCTTGTTGTTGTAAAGACCCCATATCCTGTGGAATGCACAATCAAAAGCAAAGTGTAGGCCTCTATTAAAACATAAATGGCTGTTAAAATAGAAACAATAGTTGGAAAAAAAACACCATGAAGCTATTAGTTATGTGACAATATCAGTAAAATACATTCTGATTTTTAAAGATTGACCAATTCCACCAAGAAGTGGACACATACAGTGTCATGCATTGAAGTCGCCTGTGAACATCCATTGTTTGTGTACAAATCTAAGTTTGAAAATGTGTATGGCAGTTCTTTGGCTGTATTGAAGATTTTTGGGAAAAAATTACTCCTGTGAAAGCACACACACCAAAATGTCTGAAAAATACCTGCAAAAAGTATTTTGTAGAAATTAACAATCAAATGTTTGTGCCACCATTGATTCATGGTGAAATTGCTGTAATGTACGCGTAACTATACTAGCCTCTAACTATGATATGTTTGAAATTGATGAGAAACATTGTGACAACCTGTCTCTAAAGTTAAACACAGGCCAGTGAGCAACTAAATGTATAAACATCAGGTTTCATAAGCTCATCCAACTTGACATCTTTGAGCAAGTCTTTTTAATGTAAAGACATGCACTAACAAAATCTTTCAGCAGATTAATGTTTACCAATAGCTTCACTGGCGTAACGCAGTTCCAATCCCTCCTGGTCAGCCTGTTGAAAACAATATCTCCTCGCATCCTCAAATGGGGTCGGTGTGAACACATCACGTACTTTTACTCCTAAGTCGCATTTTTCAAATCTATAAAGAAAATATGACAGGCATTTAAAATGAAAGTGTCTTATTTATACATTTGGGTATTGACTTGTTGCATTCAAGACAATAATGCAAAGTGTGCCACCTCGGATGCATTTACTAACAAAATCTTGAATAAGCTTCTATGTACTGTCTCTGTCTCATCAGCTGTAGTTAATAGTATTTTCAAAATTTATTAAATTACTTTCATACATAAGTGTGTTTATTTTTACCTCTCATTGCGATAATTGTAACCCTTGATTTAACCATGTTTCTAGGCCTACACAACATGTAGGTACTCAAATCTATAGCAAAGTGTATAATTTAAATCGTGCAGCACACCATACAGCTTGCATACAGCTTACATCTCGGAGAGATCAAGCTGGTGTGCTACGCGCAATGCTGGTTCACAATACCCAACGGTTCATGTATAAAAACATGAGCCATTGGTTATCGTGTACCAGCGTTGCCGCAACATACCATTAATTATACCATTAATTATTTGTTATTATTATCTTTATCGGAAGCGAGGATTCTGAATAGCGGTGAGAATTTATTGTTTTTGCAACTTTTTTTTGGCGGCGTGGATTTTCTGGACCCACGCTGAGCTCACTGTGAGAACAAAGAACACATAGAGCATAATTTTGGCAAGATCCGATTTCAAAAGAGAACTCCAGGTGCATAAACATGGGGGCAAAAAGCTTAGGATAGGATTTTGTACATGATGACCTATGACGAGTGACTGAGGTTCGTGGAGATGATAGCGGAACGAACCTCATAGTTCTAGGAGTACCACGTAGTGCAGTAGTACCACACTACTAACTAGTACTACTACTAGCACTGTGCTTGAGGCTTGAGTAGTGTCCTAAACTACTAGACTACTAGTACCTAGTACACTGTTACGAGTAGTAGTACCACCGTAGAACTAACTAGCCCTGGTAGGACGCCAGTGTCCGTTGCACTACACTGATACACTAGCCCAGGTTGGACTCCTCCGTCGCATTGTACATGTAATGTATGCAACGGAGGAGTACAACCTGGGCTATCTACAATATACATACCAGTACCACTACTCAGTCACTATCATGACTAGTATTATTAGCTAGCAGCACTACAGTGACATACTGCCACTCCAGCCAGTACATGAGTTGACTGTCTATCTGTACATATCCAATTAATCAATGTCCTAAATTAGAGAACTGATCTGCTGAGTATCCCTGTCATGTCCAGCCTACAGGACAGCCTAGCCTGTGCTACTCAGTGTCAGACTGTGCTGTGTGTTTACAGTTTCACACTGACGTACATGTACTCCCACATTATAAACGTACGTAGTCGTAGGCATGATTATGATATGGTACTTGGTAGGCTCTCTGGTGTAATCAAAAAAATGGCAAATAACACTAACCTGGAAAACCACGTCTGCAGATCTCCGAAAATTCCACGTTAGCTATCAGTTGTTCAGTGACATATGTTCCTCAATCACCTCCATGAACATGATCCACATGTTTAGTGTGGTAATATATAACTATAGTATAAGAATAATTGATAAGACTAAAAATGTAGTGATGAAAAATGAAAATCGAACTTCAAAGTTCTAGCGTCCTGCAAAAACCGTGTAACAGCGGCACTTACGGTGAAAAAACTTCGTTTTTGCATTTATCTTGATTGCCTAAAACTACATTATTATAGTACAAATCATCTCCGGTCCAACGCAAAAATAAATGTTACAAAAATGGTCTTAAAAATCAGCTCCGTTGTGAACACACGCACCGTTACTAAAAACAATGGCGGCTAACAAAGTTTAGACCGCTTTCCGTTCAATGGTCAAAGCGCATGCGCGTACAAATAATCGCGTACAGCGTTCACAAGCAGCCAAACGTTTCTTTGAAAAACATGTTTGTTATATTTTATTCCATCTCCAAATCAAACTCACACAGCAGCAGAAGATCTTAAGGGCAACTGGCAAAACGTATTTATATTAATATCCCATCAAAAAAACGAACAAGTGGTGGTTAAATTCTTAATTTTTTACTGGTCACCTTATAGCTGCAGTGAAACTATTTATGCTATATTTCCGTTTTTTCCACCAGGAATTGAAGTCTTATTTTTTCGGCGAAAAAAAAAAAATTCCACTAACAAAATATGGAACGTTAGTCACGTGAATATACTGTTTCCAGTAATCAGTTATTTTTTAATTGTTACGCAGTGAAAGCTCTTTTCAAAGCCATTGTCTTAATGGCGACCACATTTCGGTCGCCCTAACGACGTAATATATCAGTGGTAAGTTTTATGGCGACCAGCGGTCGCCCTATTAGTTCGTTTGTAAAGATATATATATATATATATATATATATTAACAAACGAAAAAGAAGGAAAAACACCCAGCTAGCCAAGATGGTCAATTTCATTCGTAGTTAATGGAAATACACTAAAAAAAACTCCTGGTTAGAATTGACCTGAATTCCTGGGCCCAGCGGACATGACCCATTTCTCTGTCAGGCTGACCGGAAACTGGTAAATAATGGGATTTTACCTCGGATTCTGCGCCAGTTTGACCAAGATTCCGGGTCATGCCATCCCACAAAGTGGGTCAGCCCAATTCTGAGTAGATTCTGACCGGTTTCGTTTAGAGTGGATAACCATCTCCTCGAAGGAGATTTACCCAAAATTCAGAATCGTAATGAATTGGCAATATTTCACGATTCTTTTCAGGCTTTTGCTATTTAGTGCAGACAGCTGCTATGTAACAGCGAGTAAACAAAAACAAACAATAACTAACTTTATGCCTAATAGCTAAATTTTGTTTTTAAAAGTGTTTTAAGTCAGAGCTTCGCATGTAGCTGAGACAGATTTCCACAACAAAGGACAGCATTTGCCTTCAACCGCAAAGATGCCATCACCAACTGGAGAAAACTGGCTGAATCGTTTCAGTAATTATCAACGTTATCTGCAATTTTGGTCTGTACATTGATCAACAAGAAACACACAACGCACGTTTGCTCAAACCAATGCTACGTCACGGGTGTTGTGTATGATTGTGACGTCACAACGGTCATTGAATCTCAATTCTCGTGACTTTTATAAACCAAACACAATTTCTCGAAGCTAAATAACACAACTCGATAACACACAATTCTTAACAGCAATTTATAGCCTCTAGAATCAATTAGATCTTCTCAATGGTAGCAATATGCTTCCGTATCCTCTCAAAGATTCTGCGTAGAAGAAATTCATTGGGAATAATCACTTCATGTCTAGGCCTAAGGTATTTATTCACGTCACTCGGTAAAAGAGAGTTTGTCTGTTGAAAAACTGTTGTTTGATGTGCGCTTTAAGTTCTCCGAGTCAAAGTGCCAACATTATTGCCATAATTAAGGTCTTGTTTTCTGTTAAATGTTAAACATTACACCAACTTGCATCAATTGATAATGTGAAGTAAAGGAACTACAATTAGTTTCTAAAATTCGGTGTTGGCGGGAATATCGAATTTTAAAGGAACGTTACAGAACTGGTAATTAATTTTTTTTTTATGTTCACAGATTTACATAAAACTTACACGGTCTAATGATAATGATAGTAGAAAACATCCCTAGAAATATTTCTGTCTGAAATGCCATATTTGATGAGAAATAAATAAAACTAATTTCCGATTGGAGTTTATCGCTCAAGGGTTTTTTATTCATGCATTGTATAACACATGCAAATGTGTAATCGGTTTTTCACTATTTTCTCGTGACCCAGATGGCCGATCGATCTCAAACTTCTACAGGTTTGTCAATTTATGTATATGGTGGATTATATAAAGTGATTACACTGTTTTGTGAGCAAAAACCAATTCTGTAATGTTCTGTAAGTGAAAAAAAAAAACCAAAAAAAACAAACGAAAAACAAAATTTAATAAACCAATGATGATAGCGCCCCCAACGATGACCCAGCGATACAATTCAATGCCACGTTTTTTATTATGTCAAAACATACGAGTTTGCAAAGTATTGTCACACTTTGGACAGACAAATACGGAAATTATGGGGAAAATACGTTTTTTGACAAACAATTTGCAAACAATTCCGAAATGCCCTTTTACGGTAATTTTTTTAAGTCTGATTTTAAGTCATCATAGGAAGATTGGTAATTATGGAAGGGAGAATGCCCCCCCCCCCGTCCCCAGTCCCCGTAAATGGCAAATAAGCCCGGTCCTAATATAAGGTTTAACCAAAAATACAAACATGAATGACTTTACCAGCTAACTTTTTAAAACGTTTTTGATGTCAAAGCTTTATACATAAGGCTCTCTATATGGCATTGATCTAAGAAATGGTAGATACCAATATAATTCTACCTCTATGCATAAGTGGGCCGAATTGCTTTGGATGAATACCCGTTCGTGAGACAGAATTCTAAACCCAAGGACAAGAATCGCCTACAACCGCAAAGATGCCATCACCAACTGATGAGAAAACTGGCTGAATCGTTTCAGTAATTATCAACGTTATCCGCAATTTGGGACGCTATACGTTTGCGCAAACCAATGCCACGCCACGGATGTTGTGTAAGATTGTGACGTCAAAACAGTCGTTGAATCTTAATTCTCGTGACTTTTAAAACAAAATGCTGACATGTAAGTCAAGAAGCTGAAACTCCTGCCACTTGTGCTGGCCTATTTTATGTTAATGTTATAAGGATGTCTTCAAATGTGCTGCTTCTAATTTATTTGTACAATTTGCATCAATTGATAATAATAAAGTACAGGAAGTAAAATAAGTTTATTCTTAAACAATGTTCGTTAAAAATTATCGTTTAAAGTGTACACATTCCCGGTTGAATCTTTTACTAAATTCAAGATGTCAGATGTCATTATTAAAGTTATTGCAAAACACTTTTTAAAACAATTATTTCAGTTTGTAGTTATTAGCAATACACTCTGACAACTCCAGGGTCAGAATTGACTCGGATTCCGGGTCTCAGGGGACCTAACCTTATTCTGGGTCAAGCTGACCCAGTAACTGGTAAATAAAATGAGATTTTAACTCGAATTCTGCGTCAGTTTGACACAGATTCCTGGTCATTCTGACCCAGAAATGAGTCAGCCCTACGGAACCCGGAATCCGTGTCAATTCTGACCTGCAAATATTAGAGTGATACCAATTTCTCCTTGAATGAGATTTACCCGAAGTTAAGAATCGTAATGGATGGGAATTATTTCATGATTATTTTCAGGATTTGGCTAATTAGCATAGAGAGTTCTGTAACAGTGGGTAAACAAAAACAAACAATAAATTATTTGATTTCCTAAATTTAGTTTTTCAAAGTGTTTGCTTCACATGTAGCTTTCTATGGCCTTAAGTCTAAATTGCCTTTTATTTTATTTATATGCATAATTATCTGGACCACCAAATAGGCCTCTAGACACGAACTCATCGTACACGATATTGAGTAGACATGTAACAGTGGGCCGACTTGCTTTGGTGAATACCCGTTCGTGAGACAGATTTCTAAACCCAAGGACAAGTTTGCCTACCACCGCAGAGATGCCATCACCAACTAATGAGAAAACTGGCTGAATCGTTTCAGTAATTACCAACGTTATCCGCCATTTCGGTCTGTATATTGATCAACAAGAAACACCGATCACTACGTTTTCGCAAACCAATGCCACGTCAGAACGGTCCTTGAATTTCCACTCTCAAAACACTGACATGTAAGCTGAAATACACAACTTCACTTTGATAAACCACAATTCTTAACACTTATAGCCTCTAGAATTAATTAGATATTCCCAGTGGTAGCGATATGCTTCCGTACCTCCCAAAAGATTCTGCAAAGAAGAAATACATTGGGAACAATCACTTCATGTCTAAGCCTAAGGTATTGATTCAAGTCACTCATTTTACAAGAGAGTTTGTATTTTGCAAAAACTGTTGTTTGACTATGCTCTTTAATTTCTTTGAGTCAAAGTGCCGAAACTCTTGTCATTCGCAGGCCTACTTTCTGTTAAAGGGATGGTATACCTTTGGTAATTACTCCAAAATTGGATAACCATACAAATTTAATTGGTAGGAAGCACTGCAGCTGTAAATAATGTTTAACATTTTGAGAACAAAATTACCTTCAAAGGAGATTCGTTTTAGAGAGAGGGAATCAAAAACATTTTAATCTGAGAAACGTTTCTGCATGAAACGTTTCTCAGATTGTGTATTCCAATCATATATTATTCTTTCTGCTTAGACAAAACCGCCGACATCTCAAAACGCTACCACCTTTTTAAATGAATTTTTCCACATGTTAGTTTTATTGTATACCGGTATATCTATCTACAATTATATAGCATTCCAAATATCGAACGGTTCCAAAAACCAAAGGTATACTTTGCCTTTAATTACACCAATTTAAATCAATTGATAATGTGAAGCAAAGAAACTTTAATTATTAGTCTCCTAAATTCAGTGTTCAGTTCGTAAATGACAATCCTATCTCTTTTTTGAAGGAGATTAAACCTAAGTCCAGAATCGTAATAGATGGAAAATAATTTCATGATTTCATTCATATTTTGCTTTTGAGCACAAACAGCTCCGCAGCACAGCAGTCAACCCTGTCAGGACCGGGGATCAAAAGTGTTTGCTGAGAATTTTACAAAAAGCTCTCCATGGCATTAATCTAAATAATGCTATATATACCAATATCAGTTTTTGCTGTAATTATACCTGTATGCATACATATATATTGAAGTAAACGCCAGTATAGTTCGACCACCAATTTATATTGAGTAGACATGTACAGTGGGCCGCCTTGGTTTGGATGAATACCCGTTCGTGAGACAGATTTCCAAACCCAAGGACAAGAATCGCCTACAACCGCAAATATTATGCCATCACCAACTGATGAGAAAACTGGCTGAATCGTTTTAGTAATTATCAACGTTATCTACAATTTTGGTCTGTACATTGATCAACAAGGAAGAAACACACGACGCTATACGTTTGCGCAAACCAATGCCACATCACGGGTGTTGTGTAAGATTATTACGTCAGAACGGTCCTTGAATCTCAATACTTTCTAGTGACTTTTAAAACCAAACATCGACATGCAATTCTTGAAGTTGAACCAAACAGATTTACGCCCAGTCTCAAAAACAAATAAAGCTTCTCTTTGCAAGACATTATGAGCAATAGCCATTCAAACACAACTTTTTATATGAATTTAAAATTTTAATATTATATCACGTTCTCTTACTACACAAAATAAATCAATTACGTAATCAGTTGTTTGCATCATGACTATGGTAAAATATGGCTGTAAATGTATTAATGATTCTATGCTACAATATTGAACAAAACTTTTGCTGTAGTTCAACAACAAACAGTATACACAAATATTTTTATAAAAACGAAACACTACTGTGTCACGGGGAGGTATTTATTCGCAAAAAAAGTAGGCCTACACCAAAAAAATCAAGGAACTACAACCAGTTTCTAACACTCAGTGTTTAGGTCGTAGTTAATGACAACACAACATATCTCTCCCTTGGAAGAGATTTAACCGAAGTTCAGAATCTTAATGAATAGGAAATGTTAAATGCTTCTTTTAAGATTTAGCTTTTAAGCACAGACACAGCTCTGTAACACACAGCGGCGTAACTAGGGTACAGTTTCAGGGGGGCACAAGGGGGTGCACCATTTTTTCTAGGGGGCACTTCTGGCCAAGTTTCCGTTTGCCCTTTTCTTTAAAACAAGCCAATGCCCGTAATCGGGGGGGGGGGTCGGACGGAACCCCTAAAAAAATAACAATAAAAACAACTATTAAAAAAATGGAAAACAAAAGTCTGCAAAAAATAATTAATAAAAAAAGTCTGCATCGTAACTGTGACTTATTATCGTTAAATTATGACATTTAGGAAAAAAAATATATATACAAAGATGTAAATAGAGGACGCAATGGGTGGCATACGCCGTCTGAGCATTAAATATGCAGAAATAATAAAGATACAAAGCTGTATTTGAGTTGTTTTCAGATATAATAACCAATATCATATATAGCGCAAAAATGGTGCACCAAATGGCTTGAATTGGGCATTCTTAAAAAAGAAAATTCGAACTTCTGAGGGGGCACATCCTCCTCCTACTCCCCCTGCGTCGCTACGTGATGGGCAGCGCTAATGCGCCGATTTACATTTTTATTTAATATTCGCCCCCCCCCCAACATTTTCTTTTACAAACAAACCCTGGTTACTGGCCCGAACAAGCCACTTTTTCATCGCCTTTTTATGTTACTTACTATTTTTTTATAAGATAATTTGGCGTGAGTGTAAAAAAAATGTATATTCTCTGCATAAAAATGGAAAAATAGTTTAAAAACATCGAAATGATCTCATCAAAGCGTATAAAATGTAACATTTTACTCTGAAAATTTCCAATCACATAAGTCCAGATTTCAAATGGGGGCACCGGGGGGGGGGGGGCACGGACATCAATTGGGGCACGTGCCCCGTCTTTTAGTTACGCCACTGGTAACACAGACGTAAAAAAACAAATTACTAGCTAATGTTCCTAATAGTGTTTGATGTCAGAGCTTTACATGTTGCTCCCTATGGCATTGATCTAAGTAAAGATATAATTAATGGTAATGGTATAGATACATAAATAAAGCTTTGGCAATTGTGAAAAATAGCTAAATTTATGATTTTAATATTATACCACGTTCTCTTATTTCACAAAATTACTCAATATTACGTACAAATGCTGGAATAACGAAAAATCTTTTCCGATAACTTATATCCTTTTTTTCAAGAAGGCGGCTTTGTATGGTTCACCTTCAAAAAGTAAATACTATTCATTTTGGGAATCTTGTTACAGATTTGTTTTTAAAGTGGCATGTTTTTAACACGTAAAGGTAATTGTTAACAATTTTATTTTTTTAAATCAGTTAAATCACGTGTAATTGTTTTCGTTAAAATTTCAGTGCAAACGCAGACTCCTTCTTTTAATCGGGTATGCTTAAAGGTATCGTACACGTTTGGTAATGACTCAAAACAAATATTAGGATGAAATCCTACTTGGTAACAAGCAACGGAGAGCTGTTGATAGTATAAAGCTTCGTAGGAAACGACTCCCTCTGAAGTAACGTAGTTTTTGAGAAAGAGGTAATTTCTCACTAAAATAATAAAAACTTCTTGCAAGAAGTTTTTATTCCTATCTGAAAGCACACAAATTTGTATAACAAGGGTGTTTTTTCTTCATTTTTCCGTTTGCCCTTTTCTTTAAAACAAGCCAATGCCCGTAATCGGGGGGGGGGGTCGGACGGCACCCCTAAAAAAATAACAATAAAAACAACTATTAAAAAAATGGAAAACAAAAGTCTGCAAAAAATAATTAATAAAAAAAGTCTGCATCGTAACTGTGACTTATTATCGTTAAATTATGACATTTAGGAAAAAAAATATATATACAAAGATGTAAATAGAGGACGCAATGGGTGGCATACGCCGTCTGAGCATTAAATATGCAGAAATAATAAAGATACAAAGCTGTATTTGAGTTGTTTTCAGATATAATAACCAATATCATATATAGCGCAAAAATGGTGCACCAAATGGCTTGAATTGGGCATTCTTAAAAAAGAAAATTCGAACTTCTGAGGGGGCACATCCTCCTCCTACTCCCCCTGCGTCGCTACGTGATGGGCAGCGCTAATGCGCCGATTTACATTTTTATTTAATATTCGCCCCCCCCCCCCCAACATTTTCTTTTACAAACAAACCCTGGTTACTGGCCCGAACAAGCCACTTTTTCATCGCCTTTTTATGTTACTTACTATTTTTATAAGATAATTTGGCGTGAGTGTAAAAAAAATGTATATTCTCTGCATAAAAATGGAAAAATAGTTTAAAAACATCGAAATGATCTCATCAAAGCGTATAAAATGTAACATTTTACTCTGAAAATTTCCAATCACATAAGTCCAGATTTCAAATGGGGGGCACCGGGGGGGCACGGACATCAATGGGGGGGGGCACGTGCCCCCGTGTCCCCCCCCTTAGTTACGCCACTGGTAACACAGACGTAAAAAAACAAATTACTAGCTAATGTTCCTAATAGTGTTTGATGTCAGAGCTTTACATGTTGCTCCCTATGGCATTGATCTAAGTAAAGATATAATTAATGGTAATGGTATAGATACATAAATAAAGCTTTGGCAATTGTGAAAAATAGCTAAATTTATGATTTTAATATTATACCACGTTCTCTTATTTCACAAAATTACTCAATATTACGTACAAATGCTGGAATAACGAAAAATCTTTTCCGATAACTTATATCCTTTTTTTCAAGAAGGCGGCTTTGTATGGTTCACCTTCAAAAAGTAAATACTATTCATTTTGGGAATCTTGTTACAGATTTGTTTTTAAAGTGGCATGTTTTTAACACGTAAAGGTAATTGTTAACAATTTTATTTTTTTAAATCAGTTAAATCACGTGTAATTGTTTTCGTTAAAATTTCAGTGCAAACGCAGACTCCTTCTTTTAATCGGGTATGCTTAAAGGTATCGTACACGTTTGGTAATGACTCAAAACAAATATTAGGATGAAATCCTACTTGGTAACAAGCAACGGAGAGCTGTTGATAGTATAAAGCTTCGTAGGAAACGACTCCCTCTGAAGTAACGTAGTTTTTGAGAAAGAGGTAATTTCTCACTAAAATAATAAAAACTTCTTGCAAGAAGTTTTATTCCTATCTGAAAGCACACAAATTTGTATAACAAGGTGTTTTTCTTCATTTTCCGTTTGCCCTTTTCTTTAAAACAAGCCAATGCCCGTAATCGGGGGTCGGACGGAACCCTAAAAATAACAATAAAAACAACTATTAAAAAATGGAAAACAAAAGTCTGCAAAAATAATTAATAAAAAAAGTCTGCATCGTAACTGTGACTTATTATCGTTAAATTATGACATTTAGGAAAAAAAATATATATACAAAGATGTAAATAGAGGACGCAATGGGTGGCATACGCCGTCTGAGCATTAAATATGCAGAAATAATAAAGATACAAAGCTGTATTTGAGTTGTTTTCAGATATAATAACCAATATCATATATAGCGCAAAAATGGTGCACCAAATGGCTTGAATTGGGCATTCTTAAAAAAGAAAATTCGAACTTCTGAGGGCACATCCTCCTCCTACTCCCCCTGCGTCGCTACGTGATGGGCAGCGCTAATGCGCCGATTTACATTTTTATTTAATATTCGCCCCCCCCCCCCCCAACATTTTCTTTTACAAACAAACCCTGGTTACTGGCCCGAACAAGCCACTTTTTCATCGCCTTTTTATGTTACTTACTATTTTTATAAGATAATTTGGCGTGAGTGTAAAAAAAATGTATATTCTCTGCATAAAAATGGAAAAATAGTTTAAAAACATCGAAATGATCTCATCAAAGCGTATAAAATGTAACATTTTACTCTGAAAATTTCCAATCACATAAGTCCAGATTTCAAATGGGGGCACCGGGGGGGGGGCACGGACATCAATTGGGGGGGGGCACGTGCCCCCGTGCCCCCCCTTAGTTACGCCACTGGTAACACAGACGTAAAAAAACAAATTACTAGCTAATGTTCCTAATAGTGTTTGATGTCAGAGCTTTACATGTTGCTCCCTATGGCATTGATCTAAGTAAAGATATAATTAATGGTAATGGTATAGATACATAAATAAAGCTTTGGCAATTGTGAAAAATAGCTAAATTTATGATTTTAATATTATACCACGTTCTCTTATTTCACAAAATTACTCAATATTACGTACAAATGCTGGAATAACGAAAAATCTTTTCCGATAACTTATATCCTTTTTTTCAAGAAGGCGGCTTTGTATGGTTCACCTTCAAAAAGTAAATACTATTCATTTTGGGAATCTTGTTACAGATTTGTTTTTAAAGTGGCATGTTTTTAACACGTAAAGGTAATTGTTAACAATTTTATTTTTTTAAATCAGTTAAATCACGTGTAATTGTTTTCGTTAAAATTTCAGTGCAAACGCAGACTCCTTCTTTTAATCGGGTATGCTTAAAGGTATCGTACACGTTTGGTAATGACTCAAAACAAATATTAGGATGAAATCCTACTTGGTAACAAGCAACGGAGAGCTGTTGATAGTATAAAGCTTTGTAGGAAACGACTCCCTCTGAAGTAACGTAGTTTTTGAGAAAGAGGTAATTTCTCACTAAAATAATAAAAACTTCTTGCAAGAAGTTTTTATTCCTATCTGAAAGCACACAAATTTGTATAACAAGGGTGTTTTTTCTTCATTTTCTTGCAACTTCGATGACCAACTGAGCCCAAATTTTCACAGGCTTGTTATGTTATGCATATGTTGGGATACACCAAGTGAGAACACTGGTCTTTGACAATTTCCAAACGTGTACAGTGCCTTTAACTGCAATGTATTGTTCGTCAATACAGAAACAATGTACAAACAGGAGCGTAATGCAGTAGTGTGCTAAAGTGATTGGGTAAGACTCTTATTAACATTGTTCTATGACAACACCGTTTGATCAATCACTGGTACTCATTAATAATATGACATTGACTTACTTGGATTTTATGTTGGATACCGTTTAGGTGTTTTTATAGAACGTTAAATTTATTACACGTATTTTTTACGCGATGCGAGTTGGCGATGCACACATCATTAGTGCGGAAGGGGAGATCGAGAGGGTGTTACAAAACTCCAGTGTGAGGTTAAAAGTTTTTAGATAACAGGCCTACAGTGTAGCAGTGAGATAATTTGGTTTGATTCTTTGTTTAACAATGTATCTTGGTTTTTAAGAGTTGTTATCACTTTATGTTTATGCTTGAAGATAATATTAAAATGCCACCACCCTCAAGCCAAACCACTCACTGAAGAAGCAATGATGACAAGCAAAACAGAGCAAGAAACATCACAAGCCAAAACAACACCGACTAAACAAGTAAGTTTATTAAAATATTTTCCGGACGGATACAAAAATGCAAATTAATTTTATGTCCATTAGTTGTCGCCACGTATTGTTTACATCGGTCAAAAGAACAATGACGGAGTTGCCAATCATTGTGTCATTTAATATTTGGTAATATGCAGCCATTAACAAGAGTTACAGTAACATTAAAATGTATGAGTATTTGATAAATAAGACTGAAACCTCTACTATAGCTGAAAGCACACAATCACTAATTAGTTAATAAACTAAAAACTGTATAAGGTATGTGATAAAAATTGTCACCAGAATTGATCTGTTGCAATTAAAGTAGGACAATAACGAAACAAAACAGGGAAACAAAAGTTATGTTAGAGAAGAGTTTGAAGAAATACAACAGTGACGGCGAAACACAATGGTCTTTTTTCGATCTCGCGAAAAACGAAACCTTTTCTTTATCATCTTTAACGGTCGTTTTTTTCCCCAAAATGATTCATAATTTGATTTTTATTTACCGGTATATTATCCATCATTGAAAAAATAACGATGAAGTTTGGTTTAGGAAAATTTAGTTTGAAATTTAATACAAATTTAAACTTATCGTGGTAGAGAACGGCAAATGTTGATGACGTCATCACTGTTATATGACACACGCTCGTTATCACAAGGAGTTTTTTGTTATTGCGCCCTCTGCCATTCGTTCTATGAAAGGCGGTTTTCGTTCTTTGTTATTGCTGTTCTGGTAATAAAACAACAGAAGTGAATTGCTTCCTCCAAAGTACATTATTCCAAAAATTTGCAATGGTATTGTTGACTTCCAACTATTGTATTTGTGTGTTAACCTATAGACGCAGAAATGTTGGTCTAATTAATTTCATTTTAGTTGGTCTTTTATTAAATTGGTCTCGGTCTACCCCCAGTCTTTGATTTTTATTCTACAACATAACTGGTTTGTCCTCACAAATCCAAGATGACTATGCTGCCCTGTTTGGAAAGTGTTCGTTGTAGGCTATAAAGGTTTTTGTAGGATTGAGGGGCTGATATAAACAAACCCTTAAAAGTTACATATACCTAAGCCCTGCATCACTGAATAAGCCAATTTTAGTTCTGTTAATAAAGAAATCACGACCTTGAACTTTACTCGTATCTAAATGTATGGATGCGGACCCGAGAGTGTCACCACAGATCATCATTGTTATTGGACGCTGAGTCTTGTACATTGTCAACAATATAATGTATATTTTTAAAAACATCATTTTGTCTCATAAACAATAATTGTTGTTAACCAAAATGTTTCAACTAAGCAATTATGCATTTCTTTGCTTTCATCTGAAATACTTTGTTCAATTATGTCGAAATGTTTAAAACGAGCGACCATATTATCATTCTACCATTCTTAGGCATGCATGGGAACCATGTCCAAAAATATGTTTCATATTGACTGCAGAACTTAATTTATTGCTTTAATATTGATTTCGCTTCGACTTTCGGTTTAAACCGGAAGACAAGGTCAAACTTGTGTAGCGTTTGATGACCTTTAATTTTTGAAGACCTTCCCGATGATGCATAGATTGTAATAATCTAATGTGCGGTTTAGGAGTTACTTATATTTGTAATATTAAACTTTATTTGAATGTAATTCAACACCTGATGACGTCATCGTGATGTCAAGAAAATTGTGCCGTCTACATTTTGAGGTAAAAAAATCTGATGAGTTTCAAGGCTCACTTCAGCTCAATCCGTTTATGGTTTGACAATCTGATAACTTTCTCGATTGACCTTGAGTACAAAACACAATGTTAATGCTAATAATGAACTCCATTGTTCCATAGGTCAGCGCAGTTCCAACGGAACTTTCAACTGAAACACTTGAAGCAACTACACAAAAATCAGGTATAGGAAACGGGGCTAACTGTGTTTGTTTGTGTTATAAAGGCAAAGACAGACTGAAAACAATTTATATTTGAAAATATCGTTGCACAAAACATCCCCATCAGGCTCAAGCAAGTACCCGACTTTTTACATAATGCTGCCGTCTGATTTGTGTTGAACGTGAACCAAAAGCTACGCCTTCCTGCTTTGTAATACTTAGTTCTAATAATATAACAATTTAAGTCAAGGGGAGATCTACTTATTCCAAATTAGGTGAAGACGTTGCCAAGATTGGCAATGTTACAGTCAAATCAGAAATGCCACATTAAACGCATCCATCAATGGACTGCTTATAGTATAACGCACTCTAGTACGGTCTACACAAATTACAGAAGCCCCGTTGAAATACAGTTGGAAACAATTCCAAGGTTGAATGAACCATTTTTGACGACAACAATAAACATTAATTCCACGTCTCATCAGTAAATCTTTTGACAAAGAAAACAAATCTTAATTCCATTTTTTTGCTGAATCAAAGTGATTACAAAAATGATATGGTACTAACCTTCTGATTTTTTTCACTTTCGATCAATTCACTTTCATCAGTCGATACCAAAGGTCCAGAAGTAAAATGCCCCCAAGGTGCGTTCGGCTCAGTAACCAATGAAAGCAATGCTCGTACCTCTGTAACCTGGAAGGCGTTGTCTGCTTCTGATGACGTAGATGGAGGTATCTCACATTACAAAATCACATGCAGAGACAATGACGAAGGGAGGACTGTCCGATCACGTGACTCCTTCAAAGCGGGTACCACCACTGTCACGTGTATGGCGTGGGATGCTGCTGGTAACCCTGGACAATGTACATTCGTTGTCACCATCACAGGTTTGTAAACGAACCAATATTCACAGTTACACCAACACATTCTAAGAGTAATTTTCTTAGAGACTGAACATTTAATTTTGCGTCCAGAAACAAGTTACTTAACACTTTTAGCATAATTCATGGCATGGATGAAAAGTCAAATCTGTGACTGAAAATTGTAGGCCCTTACACAACAGTAAAGTTGACGCATAAATTCAACAGCGCGGCCTTTGTCAGTAATTTATTGCAACTATTTAAAACGTTAACATCATGCAAATACACGTACAAATCTAAAACAGCGTACTATGTGAATCACAACATAACTCGACCTCTCAGGAGAATTTACAGTTTTTGATATTTTTCTCCCAGAAGTAATACTTACTTTTTTTTTCTTTTTCTTGTTTTCTTTATTTTCTAAGAAGGGACACTTTTGGATCAAAGGGAGACCTATTATTCCGAATTATATGAAGATAATGCCAATATTGACTATGTTACAGTCAAACAAGAAGTCCACAATATAAAGCGTCCAAGAATGGACTGCTTTGTAAAACGCACTCTATTATGATATACATCAATTACAAAGCCCTGGTGAAACAAAGTTAGAAACAATTTCAAGGTCGACTGAACCCTTTTTTAGCGACAAACATTCCACTTCTCATACGTAAATCTTTTGACAAAGAAACAAACAGTCTCAATTCAACTTTTTTGTAGAACATTACTGATGAAGGCATGATATCAAAGCGAATAGATGATGTGGTCCTAACCTTCTGATTCTCTTTCTTTCGCTCAATTCACTTTCATCAGTCGATACCGAAGGTCCAGAAGTGAAATGCCCCCAAGATGTGTTCGGCTTAACCAATGACAGCAATGCTCGTACTTCTGTAAAATTGAAGACGTCGTCTGCTTCTGATGACGTGGACGGAGTTATATGGAGTTTCAAAATCACTTGCAAAGACAATGACGAAGGGAAGATTGTCCGATCAGGTGACTTCTTCAAAGCGGGTACCACCACAATCACGTGTACGGCGTGGGATGCTGCTGGTAACCCTGGACAATGTACAATCCTGGTCACTATCACAGGTTTGTAAACAAATCAATTTTCGTATTGACTGAAAGAAAAAACCCAATACACGATTAATTTTTAAAAGATGACTTGAAGCAAATGTTTTGATTTTGCGTCTAGAAACAAGTTCACTGGAGCTGATCAACTACCACTTTTTATGATGAGAGATAACAGACTGAACAACCTCGTTATTACTTAAAGGCACTGTACACGTTTGGTAATTACTCAAAATATATATTAGCATAAAAATTGACTTGGTAACGAGCAACAGAGAGCTGCTGATAGTATAAAACATTGTGAGAAACGACTCCCTCTGAAGTAACGTAGTTTTTGAGAAATAGGTAATTTCTCACTAAAATAATAAAAAAATTCCTGCAAGAAGCCTTTTATTCCTATCTGAAAGCACACAAATTTGTACAACGAGGGTGTTTTTTCTTTCATCATTTTCTTGCAACTTCGATGACCAATTGAGCACAAATTTTCACAGGCTTGTTATTGTATGCATATGTTGGGATACACCTAGCCTTGATCAAGGCAGTCGCATTTCACTCCAAAAAGACGCCGTAAACCCACCCGTACGCTGTGCGTAAGGTGTGTATCACATCGCACGACCCACCCGTATACACTGTGCGTAATGTGTGTCACATCGCACGACGCCCTTACACACACTGTGCGCAGGTCATCCGCACTCGTACCACTCTCCATGCGGAGGCCGTCAGGCCGACAGCCTTGACGGGTCTGTAACTTCCGGGTTGAATGTGTTTCTTGATATTTTCGTCCAATATTGGACGAAAATAGGGGGGGGGGCTCTCGGATATGCTAGTAGGCAGCTCACGAATATTTAAATATTTCGTCAGACCTATTGCAGACAACACAGGATGGGAAGCAAATGAATTTTTCATTTTGACGTCAAATCACGAGCTTCTCTCACTATGACCTTTGTACCATATCATGCTTGCTGTATGTGATGCGATGTGAGTAGGTACCGACTTAATGGCGTTTGTGTGTAGCATTGTCTCAGCCATTTTGGACCGGTAATCTGCGAGGCAGGTCAGTCAGCTCACAAGTGCTGAACCCGGGCGCGGCCCCTGGAGCTTTATGCGCTGCACTCAAGTTCCCTCATCGGACTATCCTGATCATTCGCCATTCTTCTGGTTATTAATTCTGGAGTTGATGTAGTTTCTGCATCTGTGTTTTCCAGACAATGTCCGCTCGAAGTCCGACTCTGTGCAGCCACTCACCCCGTCTTCATACTTTTGAATTTTTCTCAGACAGGGTCTTATAAGAATTTACTGCTAAACAAAAATTGACAGGATACAGCCACACATGATACATATGAAATAGATTTTTAGCTACCCTGTTCTAGTGAGTGTACTTGGGAAATTTGGTGTTAGGCAGCTCTTTTTTAGTGGGGCGGCCAAAATGATATAAACAGTGCAATGAGCTATATGCCTTCATGAAACAATCAACAATGGTAGTTTATTGAGGTCTTTGTTTTGTATATTTTTACCTCCAATGAATGCACCAACAATGATTAAATCACTGTTTAATGATGCAAGATGGAGACATTTACTGCTGGAAAATGGTGTATGTAATGTATGTTACAAATTGGTCCACGCAATCTCATTAATTTTGTTTAAGTCCTGCCATGCCCTCATTGTCTCGCTCAGCTGAGGAGAATACGCAACATTTTCAGACAGATATTATTATAACAAAGTATTCCCAAATTCAAACCGACGCGCCAGTTCAGTAGCCACATCTGGATACTGCATGTATATTCATAAGAATGAGTAAACAAGACTTCCGCCACTGACGACCAATGGGGTCTCGCCTTTTGCACGCATTATAGTAATGAGTCATTGGCTTCGAGACAGAACCGTCAAGGCGTTGTTTCGGTGAGTGTCGCATACAGCTCACACGAGCACGCGTACACTGATACTGCACACACAGACACCGTGCACAGCTCGGGCGGGTTGGTAGCTCGGGTGGGTAGCGCGGCGCAAATAAAATAAAAATGAAAACAATAAAATAAAATTGAGAAAAAAACTCCAACGCCTTGATCAAGGCTAGGATACACCAAGTGAGAACACTGGTCTTTGACAATTACCAATTACTTTTGTCATATTCATAGCATGGATAAAAAGTCCAATTTGTGACAGAAAGTTGTACTATTACATGACAGCAAGTTGATTAAAAAATACATTAAAAAACCCCATCAAAACGGCTTTTGTCAGCAATTTTTTGCCAACATGTAAAACGTAAACATCATGCAAACATTGTGATAAAGTGACACACTGGTTTCGAAGGCTATTTTTTGGTTACAAAATAGACCGAACGGTGACTCTAAAGGTCTGCCAAGAGTATAGTAGAGCGGTTTTTAGAAGAATTTTGCATTTTAAGATCAAGAACAGCGTGTGTGAATCACAACATAACTAAATGTCTTAGGAGAGTTGTTCATGTTTTTGATGGTCTCCACCGGAACTATTTACTTACTGCTCTTGTTTTTTGTTTATTTTGTTTTTATGTTTTCAAAGCAGTTTGCAACATCATTCGCCTCGGTATGGAAAGCGGCGCCATAGCCGACCATCAGATTACTGCAGCGAACGTTGTGAACGATGACTACGCAAAATACGGACCAGCGCTAGCTAGGTTGAACAGCCAGGGTAAGTATTTCCTTCTCCACGGAGAATCCGTGACAAACTTTACATTTTTTATTTTTTTATTTTAACGCCAATGATGACAATCTGCCATGGGTCATTTTCAATATTTGATGAAAAATAATTATTTCCTGATGACATAAACGGACGGACACATTTTGTGTGTCGTCCAATGCACAAACATGAGGCCCTACAGTGTTTGGTCATAATTATATCAAAACGATTTGTTCCATAGGACTGAAAACTTATAACAGAGAAAACTTTCACTCTGTTTTGGATCAGGTGATCAACACTCAAAAATATTGCTCAAAACGAAATAATATCGTTTCCTATCTTTTAGTCCTAGTTACAGGTAAACAATATTACTACTTCAGTATAGTTGTGTAAGTGCTTATGATTATTTCTGTGATGTTTGTGATTGTGCTTCTGCTTCTGTAGAATATTTGGTGGTTTGAAGTCACCCGAGTGTAAATTTGATGCATTTAACATCAAGAGATAACAAAAGATAAATGTTGATTCTAACAGGTTCCTGGTGTGGGAGTACATTCATTCAGGTGGATTTCGACCACATTGTGGACATCTACGGCCTGATCATCCAGGGCCGTTATGAATCAGACGAATACGTGGCGGTTTTTCGTCTGGAGTACAGCAATGATGCCAACACATGGATAGATATGAAGGACGGAGACGGGTCAAGAAAGGTAATTATGAAGTGATAATTTGTGTGTTTCTTGCTTATAGTGAATATTAAACACATTTGTTGTTGTTATTAGAATTTACCGATGTTCCCCTTTCTCCAATTCGAGGTGGGCATGTCATGTTCATACATTGGTCAATGTTGAGGGCGGCGGAAATCCGAAACAAGATTCCACAGGAGACCTCACCACACTTCCATTTAGTTGCCGCTTGTCCAGCCAAAAATGCATTCCCTGACATCCAAAACAATATTAATCGACGATGTTTACCACTGAAAATAATAACGATAATTATGTAGAAGCTGGTCATCGGGTATGACGTGCTTCACGACCGGCCGTCACAACCTGACACCCCCCTTCCAATACGCAAAGCGATACCGCCACTGATTCGCGCATTCATTTAGTCACACATTTTACTCAACTAAACCATTTAAACTGAGTTTGTATGTGTTGAGTTTCTATTACAAGAAGAAACTAACCTTCCAATGGATGTGTCGAATCACCAAAATGATGAAAACAAGTTGATATGCATGCCCTTACTGCCAGCACTTTAGCCATGCGCCCTGTGTACAGAAAACGAATATTATTAGTTACCAAATTGAGAGTCGACATATTTTCCATAACTATACTTATCTTGAAATACAGAACAAATGAAATGGCTGTGCTGTCAATTATAGATGATTGTCTGAATGTGTGTACAAAACAGTGATTTAATATAGTTGTGAATAATTGACAACAGAAACAGTTGTTTTGAATCATTTTTCCAATCCAGACCTATTTTTTTAACCGGAGATCTGATGGTCACGATGTGTGGGTCTCTGTCCAGACCATATCGCAGAGAATGATCCGATCAAGATTCATCCGCATATATCCCATGGCGTGGTTTATGGAGAAATGCATGCGCTTTGAACTTCTCAGCTGCAACTAAAGACAACAGCAGCAAGACTTAAATACCTATAACATACTTTTAATTAAAATTTACCATACAAAAAAATGCATTCTGAAACAAATCTTTTTTGAAAACAAACAAAAAAACTAATGCAGTTTTGGTGTGGTTTTTCGGGGATAAAAAGAACAATTTGTTCGATCGAACTTAATTTAGGCTTTAAAGAGAACACAACCAACTTCTAATCAATGCCTATTTTGGGGAAATGTATTATGGTGTTTATTTAAAATGAGATTCTCTATTCTTAATAAATTGAAGGAGTTATTTTGTGAAATTAATTCGCAACGTTTATAACTTACTGAATAATCGGCTGCAGCTGCGGTTGGACCACCATGTTAACAAGATTTATGGGAAAGTTTTTCGTCGTGACGTCGTGTACCTAGGTCAGCCCCAGGTAACCTGCTCCATCCACAAGCAGGTTACTTGGAGTGTGACCCAGTTGGAACAAAAAAACGACATCAAAGCTACTCGAACACAATGGGGTCAGACCTTGGTCGACCAGGGGAAGCTAATCGAACGCACCCACAGTTAAAGACCTTTTTCGACACCACGGCTTCGGTTTGGGCTTCGACTGCATCAGTTTTGAAAATACACGCTTTCGGTACAGGGTTCAAATGAGACAGACGGTGCGTCAGCCTAAGCCCAAGCCCAGGCCATGGTTTTGAAAAGAGCCATAGTGATCTAGCCATAGCCATAGCCATAGCCATAGTCAGACCAGTAGCCAAAGCCAAATAAAACGTCAATCAGACACAGCTTTACTTAATGTCATGGCAAGAACAAAGTTTTAATCTCTGATCTTAACCTTTTGAAGATACTCGATGTCACTGCATGCTTTGTCCGTGCAAAGATCATATACTAGACAACAACTCTTTGCTATAACAAACAATATAAGTGACCATTTCCGTATAAACGTCATCACAAGTTTTCTGTTAGTTAGTTCTGAACTGAACATACTTTCTATTAAATGCTGCGGTGAAACTAGGGTAATATTTTTTTAATGGGGGACGAAGGTGTGCCCCGTATTCTCAAGGGGGAACTTCTTGTCAATTAATTAAGCAAAGGTTTCCGTTCGGGGTTTTTCTTAAACAAGCCCCCCTTTTAGCGCTCTTGCTACGCATTTTCCTATTTTTGTTATAAAGATAATATCTGACGTGAGTATAAAAGCAAAGACATTGTCTGCATGTAAAGGAAAAGATCTATTTTAAAATGTAACCTATTACTCTGACATTTAATAATCTCAAAAGTACAGATTTCAAATGTGTGTGTGAGCGATCGTGTCTATCCATTGAAACCGAGGACTCTAACAAAAGAGATCCGGGTGTTTGACAGACGAGGACGTCCTCGCTTCGTTTTCGTGTATACAAACCCAAAGGGCACGTCGCAATAAAAAAATATGTCCAAATAATGGGAGAACAAAGAGAAGTCCTCGATTAGCGGGATTCACAAACGTGTGTGTGTGTGTCTGTGAGCGTGTCTATCCATTCAAACCGAGGACTTTAACAAAAGGGATCCGGGTGTTTGACAGAGCGAGGACTTCCTCGCTTCGTTTTTGTGTACAAAACCAATGGGGACGTCGCTAAAAAACACTATGTCCAAACGATGGGAGAACAAAGAGAAGTCCTCGGTAAGCGGGATTCACAAACATGGGTGTGTGTGTGTGTGTGGGGGGGGTGTCTTGAAAACATTCAGAAATATATCTGTATCAATGCAACCAAGAACTTGGAATAGACAAAAGGATTTCGTGTGCACGAATTAAACAAGCGAACTCAAATTAGTTCTTGGCCCTTGACTATTATAATAAATGTTGAAAATTATATCTGATACCAGTAAATGTTTGATAGACCTACTTGTATCAGATTCCTACAAGACATGACAGAGTACAGCGACAACATGGGATAACAGGGCCCAATTACCTAAAGCTGCTTAAGCACAAAAAGTAGCTAAGCACAACACAATTATGCTCACAAAAATATGTAATTTCTTTTTGTTTAATGGTCAGTGTAAATAAAAATAACTGTAAAAGTTGATTGCTGGTATTGGATTGTATATATCAGGGGTCAATACCATTAATCCGGTAATTAAGACATCTTCTTTTGTTATACCAGGGTAATAGATTGTGAATGTGTATTTGTCGAGAACCAATCACGTGATGTGAAACATCGACGCATGTAACATGGCTAAGGCCGGAAATACATGTGTCCGTAAAGCATTGCGCGTAGTGCGCAATGCGTCACATGAAAATACATGTGTATTGCGTTATCCGTAAAAATGATGTTCATTGTTAGCGTGTATTTTTACTTTTAAGGATTGCACACTACGCATTACGCACAACGCATGATGGGAACATGAGTAATGTATACCAAAGGGTACATTACCTTGATCGTTCCCACCGTTGGTCGTTTCCATCTAATTATACATTATCATAAATCGCCCCGAGTTCGAGGTTGCATCTACGCTGGTACTATGATTTACGTTCCTGTGCGATGTGCCGTAGGGAACACTGTTTGTATTTCAACAACCGTACTGCCATTGTTGTTTACAACTGTTCGCTACTGTTCGTCTGTTTATCAAATTGTGCCAACTTCGTCGTACTAATGTTTGAATACCAGGTCGCCTCCAAAGAAGAGGAATCTATTACACTGATATAACAAAACAATGTTGCATGCTGTGATGGGGTTCATGGTTTTTTGTACACCCTCTGGGGCAAATGGCACCCTCAGCGTCACCTCGGTGCCATTGCCACCTCGGGTGTACAAAACACTAGGGACCCCATCGCAACGTGCAATGATTGTATAATGTAACATGTACAAGATGTGATAAAGCATACTTCACTTATGTGAGCGTCACATTCAAATTCAAACTAATGAAAATGAAACGACATTTAAAGGGACATTACAGAATTGTTTTTTACTAACAAAACAGTTGCTGGCAGTGTAAGCACTTTATATAATCCACCATATACATAAACTGACAAACCTGTAGAAGTTTGAGATCGATCGGCCATCTGGGTCACGAGAAAATAGTGAAAAACCGATTACACATTTGCATGTGTTATACAATGCATGAATAAAACGCTCATGAGCGATAAACTCCAATCTGTAATTACTTTTATTTATTTCTCATCAAATATGGCATTTCAGACAGAAATATTTCTAGGGATGTTTTCTACTATCATCATCATTAGACTGTGTAAGTTTCATGTAAATTTGTGATCTTAAAGAAAATTTTAATTACCGGTTCTGTAACGTTCCTTTTACATCGGTTTGTAAGTTGTGGCGTAGAAACATTTAAAAGTATTTACAATTATTTATTCGTCAAAGATAAACAAAAGGAACATTCACAATTTAATTGTGTGAAGCATTTGCATTCAAAACTATCAGAAGATCTATATTTCTCTTTCTTTAGATATCTTAATATTAATATTGATGTAATAACTAGTTGAGTCCGTGCTTGGTGGAAATAAATACGTAGGAGTAGATGTTTTCATTTTAGTGTAAACCATATTACAGGGATATACAACAAGCTTGTTTAAATTTAGTAACAAGAATTTGTAACGGTACCATGGCATCAAAGGTAACACATTAATTGTAGAAGGTTTTTATAGACACCAAAATCAATGTCTGTACACAAAGTCCTCTCTCAAACACCTACCCTACCTTCTCCTATAAATTTTGCCTCAGAGGGGATCAATCATTTCAGGCTGACTTTTATAAAAGATACAGTCTGCCGAGAAATCTGATCAATTGTCAAGTCTTACTGATTCATCGTAATTAACGTTGAAGTGTGTTCCTAGGGGACCAAATATCAAAATACCAGAAATTATTCGAAAATACATTTTTGGTCACATAATTTGGGGAAACTTGTTTACTTGATAAGATATGCATGTAGACAATTTTTCAATAATAATAATGTTCTGCTAATTCAAAATTTTGTACATCCCTTGAATATGAGTCTACTTAAATGGTGATATTGATACCAGTTTAATGGTTCATGCTGTAATTGTATTTTGATTCGTAAATATAATTGACTCTTTTGCCTACTCTGCTATTGATAAAATTTGCTTGTATATTAAGGTAACTTTACTTGAGGGTTTTGTACATGAATACGAATAATCCAGAAAATCGCAAATAACTGCATTTGTATTTGGAATGGTAACGCACATCTTGATGTGGTTTTACCGGTTAGATTTAATGTATGAGAATGCAAATTACTTGTAAAATGAATTTAAAAACTTCAATTTGCAATGTCAAACAATGCAGTATGAGGACCAGAACTTGATTAAACGTTAAAGAACTTGGTTTAAACTTACTTTGTTTTCAAGCAATCAAAGTAAGCGTTGATGATGACAAAGTAATTATTCATACCTTGATGATAATTTCAAAAGAAAGGTTGACAAAAAGGAACGTTCACAGGTTAATGTGAAGTACAAGTTCTCAAGAAGAGTCAGACTTACAATGCTGTACCTAGTATTAGAAGATCTCTGATTGTACACCTTCTCTTGATATTTAAAAATTATTATTGGAGTAATTATTAGTTGACGAGTCTGTGCTTGGTAGAAAAAAACCTTATAGTATAGATGGTTTCGTTTAAGTGTAAATCCAATTGAAGGGATTGTACAACGTTTTTACCCAGAGTCAGTAACACCGTCAAAGTAAACCCCCACATTATTTTATCAAACTTTTTATCAATGCTAAAATCAATGTTTGTAAAAAAGAAATCCTTACTCCTACCTTTAACCCACTCATAATAGTTTTGCGTCCAAATGATTCATCTTGTTCATGCTTTTTTCTTTTTCAAATACAATTCTGCCAGAAAAAGAAACTAAAGCAATAAAATCAATAACTTTGAACGGCGTGCTAAAAGGAAATAACTACGTCTTTAAATACAGTTAAAAAATTGCAACACCGAGTTATTATTGTATAGAGCGCTAATAATCCGATTAAACGTGTGTTAATTACAGAGCTCGAAACAGATCTAAAGTCGTTCTATTTTTAGATGTTTCCTGAGGACAAATTACGTCTTTGATCTTACGTTTGTGGAAACACCGACTACTTCGTATTAAAATGCAAACTACAAACCTATAGTCTACGTGTATATAATTTTCCTCCAGATAAAAACTGAAGCTCATTCGTGCAATGAAAGAAGACTATGTTATTCTTGTTCTTAACTTTGTACATCCCTTGAATATGGGTAGCTACAGTTTAAAGAGCGGCTCTAGCATGCTCTCAATAATTTCATTATTACCTTTTTAAGGCCGAATAGACATCGTAGATACCGGTTAATAACCATTTTACAATTAAAATTTGCATTTAGTAATTAAGAATTCAAGTCAAAAATGCACCTCCCCGCGCGGCTTTTTCAGCCGAAAGTAAAAAACTGTTTATATATAGTAATGATATGCATTGACCCCTTGACGTCACTGGACGCTAAAATTTCACGGCTAGCATTATAAACCGGACATGAATGTCTCTTTGCTCGGAAAACAAAACAAAATCAAGAAGAAACCAAACTTACATCATACAGTAAAATACTCTTTCTGTCCATCCAGAGTATACTACACGTTGGGTAGTTTTTCGCTATCAACAAGCTAAAATTTCCACGGAACTAAACTAAGCTAAACGTGCGGACCAGTGCTGTATACGGTTTGGACGTGTGCATACCAGCGATGATTATTGCAATGTCATGGGAATAACCGTTTTCCCGAGCATGCCCAGAAACGTTAAGTCTATAAACACGCGACTGCTTGATTGTGCGTTGTGTAGGGGTCTCCCCCGTGATAATGCCGCGGTCTGCGTTGTTGTTGTTTCGCGGGAATCGCCGTGTGTGTATGTTAGGGTTGAATTTGACGTGTACAGCGATGATCAAGCCGAGCTGCAGTGTCGCCTCGCCTCTCAAAGAACAAAAAAAAAAACCAAAACCCATAAATCCGTTGTAAATTGGCTTGCTGATTATTTGCCTGTTGAATCGTCCGAAAAAAAGTCACATTTACGGCCGTATTCATTGCAAATGGTGAAGTTTGGCGGTGAATTTGCGTTAGCTCAGTGCATTCATACAGGCAGGTCCAAACAAACTAGCGTCTAGTAACGTCATTAGTCCCTCGTCGCGGGGTTTGTTTGAACTCGCGTTTTCAGATTTTGGGCTGGGGGTGTTTCGAGGAAAAGACATTTTTACCCTGTTTTAGCGTGAGGTAAGGGACTCATAATAATTTGTTATATTTCTTGTGGACTCCATCTATTGGAAAATTGTAAAAAGCTAAATATTTCCAGAGCATGATGGAGCTACTCTTTAAGTGACACTGATGGTGTTATGGTTGAGGTTGTTATTGCATTGTGATTAGTAAAATTTATTTATCTACTCTGCTATTAAAAAGCTTTGGTATTATTATATTTTGGTAACTTCGCTCGTGTTTTATGTACATGAAAAACCTATGGAATAGGAAAAAAACTGTAAATCTGTATAGTTACGCTTATCAACTTGGACGGACTATTTAATGTAGTTTTATTACAAGGCAAAGTATTAAGCCTATAACTGAAAATGTTTTAAGTTTTTTTTAATGAAACTTGTACATCGGGATGTCAGACTATGCCTTATTAGAGTGTACACCACAACTTCACCAACATTTTAAAAGAATGGTTGATATCAAGTAAGAAACCACGATGTAAACTGACTGAAAATTTTCAACCAAGAAGAGTAAAGCACTATAAGTCTGAAGCTCAAATCCGAAAAACTTACTATACGGAACGTGGAAGTCGGTGTTTTTGCAAAGAGTGTTCGTTACAAAGCGTGAAAATAACGTTTTGAAATATTTATTGGCACTTGAAAATGTGCTTAAATTCAAACTGGTAAATCTGCAATATTAAACTTGGTTGAGCAGTTCAATTGGCCTCGCGTGGCTCTTTATGAAGTTACACTTTAACACTGATATACTTGTAAGAAAATGTTTGTTAATTAACATATTAATGAGTTAAATGTCACGTGATTATGCTGACGCTGACATTATGCATTTAAGTGCAAACACAATAGAATGATGGATAGATAGACTTGCCCGCTGACTTTTGATATACAATGTACTATACATCAATGGGATACACGTCTCTTCTCGTTGAATGCCCATTTTAATAACCAATGTCATTAATTGAGAAAATAGTTAAATATTTTGTAAAGCAAGAATTGAACAAAATACAAAATTGTAGAAAACGTTAATTTCGAAACTCAAAAACTGTAGACAATTTGGTTTTGACATTCGCATCTCTCCGTCTAACCAATCAAACCAACGGTAAGAACGTGACATGAAACGCCATATCGTAAAATGCTGTGGTTCGCATTGTTATTAAACTGTATGTTTACGATTTCATATTGCTGCTATAAGAATTGTGAAGTCAATATTTTTAATTAATGGTGACCTTTTTAATATACAACGGTGACTCCTGAAAGTAGCCCTATCCGATAACACATGCAGAGGAAACCCAAGTATCTGTATCCCTTTTGGAAACGTCATGCCCTAAACTAAATCTGTCATGATATGCTCAGTTAAAATGTTATTAGTGTTCAATTAAATACATTAAACGTAACCATTTGCAATGTTAGAAGAAAGAAAACCAGACTCAAATACACAGGTGATTCATTTTGCCCAAACACAAAGTATTCAGATCAAATCCCATGATGCATTTTATCCCCTTCCTAAATCATCTCCTAAATCATCTAGATCTCTTGTAAGTGCGTATCATTCAAAACATCGTCGATATTGCTCTGAAGAAACATTACATAAATTCCCTTTATTAATCCCCTATTAATGACACACTGTTCACTCCAAGAAAGATACAGGCTGATTCTTTAAGTATATAAATGACAAGGTGTTAACTTTCAATTTTAACTAATCACAGTTTCATCAGGCATTATATATTACGGATAAATTTTGAAAATGTTTCAGTAATTATACATGTGTGCAGTAATAAATGTGTGGAAAAAACTGATTTCTAAAATGTTGTTTGATTTTTGTTGTTTTGAACACTTAGGCCTACGCTGAAAAAAATTTCAATTAAAGCTTGGCACACACGATCACAGTAATAAATACTGCATTTTTATTCTACAGTTTACGGTGCTAACTCATCCAAGGAAGACTTAAAACAAAGCATCAAAATATAAGACGGCTGTCTTTGTTTCAACAAAAAAGTCAAGTTTCGATGTGTTGTTGATTTCACCGCATTTTGTTGTCAGGGAAACATCACAACTACCAAGAGTATAATCAAATTTACTTTTACTTGTGTTAAACAGAGAGCTGAATAAGAATAGGCCTGTCTGTCCTTGGAGTTGCGTCCAGAATATGCCTAATTATTATTATAGGCCAACAAGCTCCGTCCACAACTCTCGTGTAGCGAGTGGTCTTACTCATGCTTTAATAATGTGGACAAATTCATAATTATGTTCGTTTTCATTTCAACACTTAATGGTTAAAAAACATTTTATAATAATATATCAAAGTCAATAATGTGCTCATCAAATAGCCAAAATGCTGCATACACAATAAGATTATTTTATAAAATGTTTTTCTTTCTTTATTAATTAATTTTTATTAATTTTTCGTATTTTATTACTTATTTATTTATTTTGTATTTATTAATTAATTTATTTATTTGGTTAGTTAGTTAGTTTGTTCGTTATGTATATATATATATATATATTTTCTCTCCAAAGTTTGCTTTAACATATAAAATCAGATTCCACTGTAGCCATATGCACGAGATAAGATTATTATTTACTGTTTACGGTGTTAAGCAACAAACCACCAGACTATAACACCACGACACTTTATTGATTTACAGTAAGGTTGCTCGTCATTAATCCAAGTCTTCAAAGACAACAATGACAGACAGATTCTGAACTGTTTCCATCGCATTCATAAAATAATGCAATAAATCTTTGACAACAAAGAGCACCAGCCTACGTTCTCTGCCAGCATCAGTTTTGTTGCCATAATTCAAGGCGAAATCAAAATCCCATTATGGTATTTGTTGTTGTTATTATTATTATCCATTTTATGGAAAATTTATACCCTCGTGTATCATCAGTTGATTGTGGCATGCATTGGATTCCTAGACTTAAATTTGGCTAAGAACTTTGACAACCAGAGAGCACCATTCAAACTTAGAACAAAACCGTCACTCTATACTTCCAAAAAATGAGCACTAAAAAGTTAACATAAAAACATCATATTACTCTATTTTTTAGCTTGTTAACCAAACTCAAGTGTCATTACATAACACACAAACACGTAGGCCTACCTCATGGGTTATCTGTTGTTTATTACTGTAGCAGTTATTTTCTTAATCAACAAGCGTTAATGATTTGTCTGTTGGTCTTTTTCAGTACTTTTTTTTCACATAAACTGTTACACAGATATATCAAATATTGTGACCTACACTCTAATAACTTCCGGGTCAAAGTTTACCCGGATCTGGGGTCCCTATTGGCCTTAACCCAGTTCTGAGTTATAATCCAGAATACGTGTTACAAGACCCACAAAGGTGTACAAATTACGAATAGTTCAAGTTAAAATCCCATTGTATCCACGTTTGGGGTCAGTCTGACCCAGAAATGAACCAGGCCTCCTGGGACCCGGAATCCTGGTCAATTCTGACCCGGACGTTTTAGAGTGTAGCCGTTTCACTACCAAGGGCAATCAGTAGACAATGCTATCTGACAACTACAGAATATAAGATGGCTGTCTACGTTTCGACGAGAATATCCAGTATCGATGCTTTGTTGATTTCACCGCTTTCTGTTGTCAGGGAAACATCACAGCTACCAAGAGTTTAATCAAGTTTATTTTTAATGGGTGTATGGACAGAGAGTTGAACAGGAAAAGGCCGGTCTGCCCTTGGAGTTGCGGCTAGAATAGGCCTAATTATTATTCTAGGCCAACAAGCTGCGTCAACCACATCGTGTAGCGAGTGATCTTAATCGTGCTTGTATTTTGTGGATAAATTCAGATTCATGTACATTTAAGTGTGTTTAAAAAAACTGCACGCTAAAAAGTTCATTAAAAGCATGTTTGTTTATAACAGTGAATATGCTGTGGTTAAATTGTTACATACTTTGTGCTCGCAATAGCACTTGATTTACTTTTAAATATTTATTTTGTAACTGATTTATATAATTTCTGCATCCAGATTATACCCCCATTTTTTTTGTTAAAGTTTCCATAGCAGCCTTGGATACACGACCACAGTGTTAATTACTGCATGTTTATTATACAGCTTACAATGTTAACTCATCCAAGGAAGACTTAAAACAAAGCATCAGAATACAAAACAGCTGTCTACGTTTTGACAAGAAAGTCCAGTATCGAAGTGGGTTTTTTTAAAGGTTTTTTTTTATGAGATATCGCCCAACTCACAAGGCCGGACGGCCACTTCAAGGTGAGGGCTACACTTAACTGATTGGGCTGTTGACCCACATCAACTGTCACCAGGGGCACGTTGCCACCTACTCCTGGGGCTGAAACAGGGTTGCCCCCTTTACAGTCCGTAAGGATGTAGGCATGGGTATCATCCACTAGGAGCCTGGCTGGTAGGGCAGACGGCACTCCTTCCCAACTTTACGAAGCAATTATGGTTAAGTGCCTCGTTCAAGGGCACAAGTGTCACAACCGGGATTCAAACCCACACTCTGCTGCTGACAACACCAGAGCTTGGGTCCGGTGAACTCGACCACTCGGCCACGACACCGCATTTTGTTGTCATGGAAACATAACAGCTACCATGAGTTTAACCAAATTAATTTTTCACGGTTGTACAGACAGCAGAAAGAGAACTGAATAAGAATAGGCCGGTCTGCCCTTGCTTCCATGGGACCCGATGGTGCAACTGGTCTCAGTCGCTGATGCCTCGTAAGACACCCATGCAACCATCGCAACTGTGAACAGTACAAGAGTTTTCATATTTGTATTCTGATGTGTCTTTCCACAACCGGTCGACACCAGCTCAACAGTGGAAATGACGCAGTGTTACAAATCACTGGTGAAGTAATATCGCCCAGGAGGGATAAGCATAATTATTATTAATATAGGCCGACACGCTGCTTCAACCACCCTTAGTGTAGCAAGTGATCTTAATCGTGCTTTTATGTTGTGGAAAATTCATATTCACTAAATGTTAAAGAAGCATTTTGTAATAATAATCACAGTTATTTTTATGATCATCAAAATGTCAACAATTTCCATACACAATAACGTTGTGTTTACATTATATATTTATTTTGATTGGTTGATTTATTTATTTAGTTTGTTGTTTATCTAATTATTAATTTTCTTTACCAATATTTTTCCCAAACCCGATTCCACTACAGCCCTGCAAACAAGACAAGATTAAAATTGACTGCTTATGGTCTTAACACACCACAATAATAACTGCAGCAAAACACCAGAATAAAATACGGCAGTTCGATTATTTACAGTAAGATTGCTTGTCACTAATTAATCCAAGTCATCAAAGCCAACAATCAAGTAGCCACATTCTTTATTGTTTCCATTGCATTCATAAATACCACATTTGGCAACAAGGGGCACCAGACTACTTTCTCTGCCGGCCTCCAGTTTAGTTTCCATTATCTAAACAAGGGAAAGCAAAACCGTTACCGGATTATGAAAAGCCTATCTTGGTGTTTTAACGTATGGTAATATAACAAATTGTGACCTAATTGTGACCAATATTGTGACCAATTGCAATCAGTAGACAATGGAAATGCTATCTGACAAGTACAGGCTAAGGTGTACCACCATTTGAAATCGATGGGGTTGAAGAATTTACACAGAGAAGCAGTGGCGTAGTTAGACATGTTCACCCGCTGGTTACGCCACTTTGGGGTTATTCGCTGAAATCATTTGAGGTTGTTTTGACATTTGTTTGCTAGAGAAGCCACTCCCCTGATATTGAAGTGACTATAGCAGTAAACCCGCTAATGTGGATACGCCTAAATCGCTGCATCGAGAAAGTACATGATGATATGTTTGAGTAGTCGTGGTTCGTTTACACTTCTGTAGTTAGCATTAATTTACGTGGTTTAAGTTGCCGTAGTTTTTAGAGTAGGGCCTACATGAGATTACGGCTGACCCTGGAAGTGGTTCAAAAGTAGGATTTCAACACGTATTTTACGTGATTTTGACCCATTTCTTGGTCATTTTGACACAGATTCCGGGTCATACTGACCGAGAAATGGGTCAGGTCCCAAGGGACCCGGGTCAATAAATTCTGACCTGGAGGTTCTCGAGTGAATGAGTTTAAAGCAATCTTACTGTTTATTTGAGTCAGTGCTAATAAACTGGAAATCTTTGTTTCGCCACGACTGCCTGCTATTGACCAGTGGCTTATTCCACCGCATTTTGTTGTCATGGAAAACCATACTAGTTAACAACTACCCAAAACTTAATTACAAAAATTGCGGAATTGAAAGGGAGTTGAATATGAGCCACGAAACGTCTGCCCTTTGAAATTTATATCCCCGTAGAAGTACAAATAATGTTGTTAGCAAACAAGCCGCGTACACGCTCATATGCAGCGAATGGTCTGATCAAATTGGTAAAATATTTGCATACAACATTGACAAACTGTGTTGATTTAGTTCATCATTTCATTTCGATACCAAGCAATACCGCTACAACTGGTGTCCATTGCGGCCTGACATACATGACTATATGTACAAAAACGACACTTGATATAAACTAGGAACGCGTGTCATTAAATCACTTCTTTAAGGACCACATTCATGCGGCCACTCTTATTCGTATCCTTCGCCTGAATTTTTTTTCGGAAATACCTTTTGACAACTCAGTAAAATGCACCAGACTTTTTGTCTTACTACTTTTCTGGTCTCTTATTAGGCAAGTACACTGACGTTTTGAAAAGTTCATCATACCAAAACAGATAACCATGAATTACTGAGTACTTGTTCACTTACAACAACTGACAACAACAATCACCAACAACGATACACCACAAACACATGTTTTTTAATCTTGCAAAAATTACTAAATTTGTGTCACTGAATAATACACCATTATTGATAACATAATTCGTCACCGACGCCACGAACAGACACACAAGTAGATACCAATACCAAAGTAGCAATCGGAGAAAAACGTTTAAAGTTGAACGTTTGTTAAAATCAAGCTTTCGTAAAATTCCGGGGAATTTTCAACTAGTTTTCTTACAGTGGGGACTTGATGCTTTGAACTTCATATATACGGTGCTTTTTACTGCTTTTCGTCATAAATTAATAAGCAATAAAGTAAGAAAGGTTTGTGTCAGTTTGTGGCGACAAGATTTACGCAACCAGGCATTGGTGTCAGTTCGTGGAAAAAGTTAAGCTCATAAAGCTCTGAAACTTCATGAAATTGTAGGCCTCGGTTAACATTGTCTAAGCATGCACACAACTGAAAACTTACAAAAAAAGTGGTTTTGTACACAGTGTGTCAGTTCGTGGTGTCGGTGACGAATTACATGTAACTAGTAGCAGTCAGTCTATTCCAACCAGGCGCTGAGTTGGACCCTGAATTTGTTTTTCTGAATCTCACCTTGCGTTTCCACTCGATGGAACAAACCGGTTCAATCCATTTTGTTACAAAGGTAAGGTTTTTTTTCTGGCAATATAGCTTTTTCAAGACCAATGGCTATCAGAGGACATCGACGTTTGACAAGTACAGGCTTGGCATGATGTCTCTTGAAATGGAAGCGGTTGCTAACAGCTGAAAAATGAATATTGTGACTGGATTTTGCCCTTTTTGGGGTGATCAACAAAACAACGTAAATTATCACAAACAAAATGATTCCGAAGCTAAATTACCAAATCAAAAAAACATTTCTTTTTAAGTAAAATGAAGGTTAGGAGTTTCCTCAGATTACAGTCTTGGTATGAGCCCGATGTACGTAGATATTGATTAGAAGACATTCCACACCCCTGCTATATAATTGACCATCCCTCCTGGGCGATATTACTTCACCAGTGATTTGTAACACTGCGTCATTTCCACTGTTGAGCTGGTGTCGACCGGTTGTGGAAAGACACATCAGAATACAAATATGAAAACTCTTGTACTGTTCACAGTTGCGATGGTTGCATGGGTGTCTTACGAGGCATCAGCGACTGAGACCAGTTGCACCATCGGGTCCCATGGAAGCATTTTCCTACCACACCAGCACCACGCACTGATCGGTCACTCGTTCCTGAATCAATCAGGGACAGTTCGGATCAAGTGTATGATGCTTTGCTGGAGGCACAGTCGCTGTTTGTCATTCAATCACCATGACACCAGTGGCATATGTCAGCTCAACGACGCCAGCAAAGAGGATTTTCCTGATAGCTATAAGCAAGATGACGGCTTTTCCTACTTCGGTGGCTCATCAAATAAAGCCAAACCACTCCCTGAAGAAGCAATGATGACAACCAAGACAGAGCAAGAAACATCGCAAGCTCAAGCAACAACGACTGAACGAGTAAGTTCCCCCTTTTTCTCCTCGACGGACACCAAACGTCTGCTCAAAGTTACTCAAATTGATGTCATTAATATTTCTGATTACTCTTAACTTTTACCAGACATGTTTTTATATTTAGTTGAGAGCATCTCATCAAACAATCGTTGCAAATTGGTCAACAGAACAATAATGAAATTAAGAATAGTTCCGTCATTTAACAATTGGTAATGCAACTCGTCACCGTTTTCACGAAGAGGCAATTTCTGAAAAATTCATGCATTTTGGCAAATCAATGTTTTTACATATTTTGAATGTTTCTATTGACATCAACATTTTCCCCAAGTTTCAGGTGATAAAACGTTATACTTTCTAATTACACTACTTAGCACAAGGAACATTTTCCCAAACTATCGGTTTTGCGTTTTCACGAACAGCCACGTTTAGATTTGCCAATTGTTACATTGAAGTACATAGCGCTGGCACGGTGCCAACAAAGGCTATTCTGCGTTTTCAGTTTTCACGAAGGGACAATTTGTATGACCTATATATATTTTAGTTTTCACGAACAGACACTCGTCGTTTACGCTTTGGTTTGTACACGACGCGCTCACGACGCGCTGCACACAGACCTCGTTTTGAATTTTTCACGAAGGGAAACTTGTGTTTAACAGTTAATTACCCAATAATTAAACTAATTATGATTAAAACAGCAACAAATTTGCATGATTTAATATATCCACTTTTAATGTCAGCGTTTCAATAAAAAACAGTGTCCGAAACAGTGATTTCAAAAATAGAAGCTATTTTTGAAATCCGATTTCTCCAAACATGAAAGTTTTGTGGAATGGCCTAAATTGCCTCTTCGTGAAAACAGTGATGAACTGTTGACATCAGTGAAAGATATTTTAAAAAATGAAAACAATCTATAAAGTCCTGGGTAGGGATTGTCAATAAATGAAAACAAAAATTAGTTCTCAACTTACGCCATTCACAAACCGGTCTCTTAGTCAAGACCTTGGCTGTACGTTTACATAACGATGACTTAAACGGAAGACTGGATCCGGGCTGTTTGACAATCGGAGAGCGTTGTCGTTTTGATCTTGTGAATGTGAACAAAAACAATGGGTCCGTCGCTTAAAAGAAAAATCCAAAAAAGGGGATGTCATTGATAAACAAATGGAGCGAATCAATGTTGCATGGCTGAAGAGGGAAAGAAAACACCTTTCGGCTATTGTGAATTTTTTAAATTTAATTTATCACAAAAAAACGACCCTTGAATTCGTAGCCTACTTATACATACTTTGATAGGAAAAAGAGAAGTAATGGTTTATACCAACAATGACAATGTATGGTGAACAATGCATGAGACTATTTGGTGCTCAGTCAAACTCTGAAAATTAATCGTGGCACGATTTGTTTAAGTCAATAAGCTTCTACGCAGAAGAACAAAACTTTCGGAGAAATAAAACTAGACTTGAATACACAGGTGATTCATGATGCTACTCAGCTTCGCCTAAAGACAATATTCAGATCAAATCCCATTATGCATTGTATACCATTCCCAGATCATCTAGATCTCCTGTAAGTTCATATCATTCAAAACATCGTCGATGTTGCTTTGTAAAAAAAATGACAATAATTGAATTCCAGACATGAATCCCATTAACTATTTACAAAATAGTTTCTATAATTTTCTATAATTGTTCATTCACTATTAATGACACACTATTCACTCCAAGGAACATACAGGCTGATTCTTTCAGTATATAAATGACCAGGTGTTAATTTACATTTTTAACAGATCACATTTTCATCAGGCAATATATAATACGGGTTTTTTCCACAAATGTTTCAGTAATATTACTTGTGAGCAGTAAAAATGGTGTGATAAAAACAAAATTGTTGATCTCTAAAATGTTGTTGTTTTTTGTTGTTGTTTTAAACAGATACTTGAACGAAACATTTTTATCGGGAGTGCTATTTATACTTGTTTATAATGTATTTGTCATTTAAATGTATGTTTGCTGTGTTACACTTCTGTTTTCTTCGTATTATCGATCAAAAAATTAGGCCCCAACCTCAAGGTTTTGAAAAAACCCTAAAAACACTTCTGCCGTTGGCGGCGCGCGTCTATGGTTCCCGACACAAAATCTACGTTACCCGCGTTTACGCATGTGTCATGTGTGGGCGTTAGCTTCGCGTGAACAAGAAGGACACCGTTCTGGGGATAACAAAATGCTAGACACGAACTCGTCATAATTATACGATATTTATTGGACCTACAACATTGGGTCGAATTGCTTTGATGAACACCCCTTCATGAGACAGATTTCTAAACCCAAGGACAAGATTTGCCTACAACCGCAAAGATGCCATCACCAACTGATGAGAAAACTGGCTGAATCGTTTCAGTAATTATCAACGATATCCGCAATTTTGTTTGGTACATTACTCAACAAGAAATACACGATGCTACGTTTGTGCAAACCAATGCCACGTCACGGGTGCCGTTTAAGATTGTGACGTCAGAACGATACTTGAATCTCAATTTTGGTTTCTTTTAAAACAAAACATTGACATGATAGGATAAATCTCTAAGCTGAATGACACATCAACTTTAATTTAATAAATCACAATTCTTAACATGTACCAATTTATAGCCTATAGAATCACTTAGCGCCAGTTCAGTCTAGCGCCCTCTTGCGTGTAAGCCTAAGGTATTGGTTTTTACGTCACTCAGTAAAATAGTTTGAATGTTGTAAAAAATTTGTTTTATGTGCGCTTTAATTTTTCGGAATCAAATTGCCAAAAAAGTTCTAATTTATTTGCATAATTTGCATAAATTGATAATTTGAGGCAAAGCAAAGATGATCAGTTCTTAGTACTGCCAGTAAACTCCCAAAACATTTTCAAAGATTGGCTCACACAAAACAACAAAGCCAATAAAATTCAACCAGATATCACAAATGAGGTTATTGCATAAACGTTTTAAAAACAATCTGACAAGAAGATGCATTGATGGTTGATTCTGGACTGGTTTATTGTGGTTGATCATATTGTGGTTTATTGTGGTTGATCATGTACGCACGGGGTGTTGAATAATAAAGGAAATGATTCGAAGATTAAATTGACCTCGATATTTTGGAATTATTTGGGGAATTGACGTGATAGGTTTAGAATTACGATCATGACATTGGATATTTTGATTCGAGAGAGGGCGCTATTACAAAAACTGTCCCGAGGTGCTTTCGAACATGCCACCCCTTAAATTCGGGCATACAATTTAACTCCAAAGAAAGCCCTTCAGTGTAGATAACTTGACTCAGGTCTCGGTAGGGACTTCTTCGCCATCTTCCTTGGCATTGGAATCACTCATCTCTGGAAGCTGTATCAGCCTTTTAAAATGGCAAGTGAAGATCTTGTCTCTAATCCTCACGCTTGCGGTTCGGATGTGGCCATCTGAGCCTGGAAACGTTTCAGCAATTCTACCAATGGGCCACTGAGCTTTGTTGAGGGTTGGATCAACAATCATAACGACATCATAAGGGAGAATTCGGCTGAATTAGTCTGCCACTTCTGACGTCTCTGTATGTCTGGCAAGTAGAACAATCTTTACCAGAAATGATCAGTGAGTACTTGACTATGCTTCCAACGGCGCCTGCCTAGGAGATCCCTTGCTGGATATAGACGACTTGGGGTAACGATGCGTCATAAGGACCCATAAAAAGAAGATTTGGAGTGACTGGATCTGGGTCTGCAATATCTGAGGACACATAACCTAATAGCTTTGAGTTGAGAATTCCCTCAACCTCGATAAGAACTGTGCGCAGTACTGGCTCTGGAACAGTTTGGTCATTGAGGGAAACCCTGAGGCCATCTTGGACGGATTTAGTTTCCCGCTCCAACACTCCTGGGAAATGGGGGGCCTTTGGTGGGTTAAACACGAACTTCACTTGGTACTTGGCAAGCTCCTGTTGTAGATTTGACTCCAGAGAGAAAAGGCATTCTGAAGTTCAGAGCTTCCACCCTGAAAATTGGTACCACATTCAGACAAAATCTCGTAGGGTTTTCCCCGTCTGGCGATGAATCGTCAGAGACCCTTCAGGAAAGCATCAGTGTCCAAGCTGTCAAGCAGGTCAAGGTGTACTGCTCTGAAAGTCATGCATTTGAAAATGATGCCCCACCGCTTCTCATTTCTTCTGCCAATCTTGATAGTCATCGGGCCACAGTAGTGTGGATGGGGTCTACGAACGAATACTTACCGGTAGAGTCGAACTACTAATTTGCATATTCCCTATGCCGCCAGGCAAAATTGCCAAGACTTTTACATACAATAGCGCCCTCAACCATCCTACCCACAGTGCCCCGCAGCATGCATACCACGAAGGCGTCCTCTTTTCTATGAGCCCTACCAGATGTAAGCACCCAAGAACCAAGTATGTGGGGAAGGAGGGGGGATACTCTACTGGTAAGTATTCGTTCTTAGACCCCATCCACACTACTCTGGGGGTAGTCTACTTCACTCTAATTACCGGTAGAGTCGTATTACTAATTTGCATAGACTCGCACCGAGAAAAGGTGGCGGGTATACGCGGTGCTACTGCATGTCTACAGAGGGGCGTATGACCCAGGCGCAGAGCTGTGTATTGAGAGAGTTGCGACATGGAGGGACCAGCTTTCTCCGGTCACGTGGTTGCTGGACGCCATTTTGTTCCAAATGCAGCACAACCCAATGGGCAGACTAGTCTGGCACCCTGTATTCGCCAATGAATTTTTTTGAGACAAAATGGCTTCTAATCGCAAGTTGTCGCAACTCTCTCAATATACGGCTCTGCCCAGGCGCGCTCCTAAGTTCAGAGAACGCTTTGGCGGACCCTAAGCCCGGCCATGGTCCATGCCCGCCGGACGAACGGGAGGTGCCGTCCCCATGGGTGGACAAAACATAATTAAATGTTAGGCACTCTATTATAAGGGGAACTCACCTACTAGTGAGACTAGTGTGTCGTGGCTTTGCAGCTCGGCTGGCCGCCTGCAGCACCGCTCGACCCGCTCTCCCATCTACCTGCAGAACATCCTTCAGGTAGCAGTCTAAGAACGTGGAAGGGTTCTTCCAGGAAGCCCCCTCGTGATATCACTCATGGGGACACCCTTAACGAAAGCCAATGAGGAAGACACCCCCGCACCGGACCATCCGGCTTGAACCGGACCATTGGCCGCAGGCCACCCGCCCAGCACCGAGCGGATAGCCGTGACGATCCAACGAGCGATCTTATCGTGGGACGCCTTGCGGAATGGGGGAACAGCTGATCGTGACCGGTTCGGATCAACTTTGTGCGGTCGACGTACCACTTTAATGCCTGCACAGGGCACCAAAGTTAATCGGCCGCAACCGCCGAAAAGGTTTTAATGTCCTGCCGACACTATAAGGGAGTGGAGTTTGCTACGTCGGCGAGACGTAGCAACTGCCACCAAGAATGCCACTTTGACAGACAAGTGCAGTAATGTGGCTCCGCTTAGCGGTTCGAGGGGGTATGGTCAGAGCTGACAGTATGCTAAAGAGGTCCCAGGACGGGACCAGCTTGCTAACAGGGGGACGGGTAACAAACATCCTCCTTGTCAGTTGCCGGATCGCGTGGTTATCGGAAACCATCGATCCATCGGCAAACCCTGCGTGAACCGCTGCGATGGCCGGCCGGTAGTTCTTTACCGTGGCCGTCGCCTGCTGTCCAAAAGATACAGGAAGAAATCCCCCACCTCCTCTACAGACGTATTGGCGGGATGTACAGACCGCCGTCTACACCATGAGGAAATGGCATAGTCGGCAATCGTATACTCTCCGTGTGGAGGCCCTCCGGGATTGGGCGGCGACCTCCGCAGCCCGTCTCGAAAGGCCGCTGCTCTGAGGGATCTCGTGACAGCACCCAGCACGTCAGTTGCAGGTCCCCCGGAGCCGGATGAATCACTCCGGATCTGGGCTGGTATAGGAGGTCCAGTCGTTGTGGGAGGACCAGCGGCCTGTGCACCAGGAGCCTGACCAGCCGAGGGAACCTGGGCTGCCGTGGCCGGAATGGGGCGGTCAGGAGAACACTGCAGTGATCCTGCTTGATCTTGGTCAACACCCGTGGAATGATGGAGATGGGCGGATAGGCATACGCCAGCAGCCTCTCCCAGTACATGGCCAGTGCGTCGATCTGCCAAGCATCGGGGTCGGGACCCCTCGCACAGTAGATCGGCAGCTGATTGTTTGCCCGAGAGGCAAACAAGTCCACATGGGGCCGGTCGATCAACTGAAAGAGCGACTGGGCAACCCGGGGCAGAGAGACCACTCTGTTGGGACAATCCAGGGACAGGGACAATCCAACCCAGGGAGAGGGCGTCGGCCGTAACATTCTCCTTTCCTGGGATGTAGACCGCTGACAGAGCGGTCCCCTGCTTTATGCACCAGTGGAGTAGATCCCTACCTCGCTACCTAGTGCGCACAGCCGAGCCGACCGGGTGCCACCCTGGTGGTTGATATACGCCACGACCGTAGCGTTGTCGGAAAACACCAGAACGGCTTGCCCCGTTATCTGCGCCCGGAAGTGCTGGAGGGCATTGAGAACAACCAGCATTTCCAGGACGTTGATGTAGGTTGAAAGGTGTTCCGGGCCCCACACCCCTGCTATCTGGCGCGGGTGAAGGGTTGCCCCCCAGACGTACAGAGACGCATTGGTGTCGATGGTCACGGACGCCCGACCCTGCGTGAGGCTGGTTTCTACCATCCACCAGTGCAGGTGGGGGGTCAGCAAAGGCGTAGTGGGCACCGGGAGGTAAATCGAATGTCGGCTGGGAAGGTAATAGGAGAGGATATGAAGCTGAGTAGGCCTCATCCTCAGTCTGCAGAAATCGATCAAGTCCACCATGCTGGCCATAAGGCCCAGTAATCTGAGCCAGGCCAGCGCCGGTGCCACCGTTTCCGGGAGGAAAAGGGCCACGCATTGACGCAAGTTCAACACGCGGTCCGCCGACGGGCGGGCACGCCCCTTTTGAAGGTCGAGAGCCGCAGCGACGAGGAAGATGGGGACCTGAGAGGGGATCAGGTGTGACTTTTTGGTGTTCAACAAGAACCCGAGGTCGGACGTGAGGCGCCAGGTAATCTTAAGGGCCGTGTCCGTCGCCTCACTGAACCGGCCCACGATTAGCCAGTCGTCGAGGTATTGCAAAATCATAAAACCTCGCCTCCGAAGTGCTGCCCGATCGCCCGTTTGAAGAGAAGGGAACTGATCTCCCCCTCGAGGGCACGGCGCTTGTTGGGATCGGACGAAATAGGCGTTGGCCACGTCAGCATGTCTGACGGGGGGGGGGGGTCCTCGTGAACTTGAGTGCGTAACCGCGCCCGATCATCCCGAGGACCCAGCCCAGGACCCCAAAAAACCTGAAGGTGGCCTCCCACGGGTCTGTCGGCGAGAGGTCACCTGGAGAATGGAGAGTCACTTGCGCCACGCCCCAGGGTACCGGGGAGCGGACGCACAAAGCCGCGACCCGTCTGGGCCCGCTGCTGGCCCTGGGTCTGCCTGCGAGGGTCTGTTGTCCCGGTCTGCCCACGAAATCCACCGAGGTCCATGGTTTTTTCAAGTTGATCTTATCTGCAGCCTTGAGGCGTTTAGCCTCGGCCTCCATGGACTCCTGAAATCTGCCCGCAAACAGTTCTTTCCCCGCCAAAGGGAGTGCGTCGAAACCCTTGCAAACTGCTCGCAGGCTAGCATCAGGTACTCGGATAGAAGGAGCAGGAAGGACGATGTGCGCATGCCAAAGCGTGACGCCTCCTCCATCTTCCTGACTACCTCCTCCATCTTCCTGACTACCTCCTCCATCTTTCCTCGGGCTTTGTCTGCAAAGGGGAGCTTGAAAGTGACCGGATGGGCCGGGCTGGATGTACGGGCCCGGTGGGTCAAAGGTCTGATCCTCACGCCGGCCGGCAATCGAGGCCGCAAGAGTCTGAAAATCTGCCATGAATTCCCCTCGGGACAACGGCTCGCTACCCCGGTGACGCTTGGTCTTGTGGGAGCCAGACGAAGACTCGTCAGAAATCGACGAGGAATGTCGAGCGTGATGGCATTTTTTCTTCTTCTGCCTCTTGTGCGAAGAACGGCCCCGGGTCGATTCCGAGGCTATCTCGGAGGATACCTGGGAGACCGGGACGCCCGAGCAGCGGTGAAACCCGAAGACGAGGGCGGGCACTGCGTGCGGGGTATACTTGGGGACTTCCAGCTACCCGGCTCAGTGTTACCAATCCTCCTACCCGCAGCTTATGGCGTGGGCGGGTGCCGACCTGTTGAGGCGGCCCTGCAAAAGACCGTCAGCGACCGACGTGGGGGAAACCCACGAGGCCGGTGAGGGTCGGGTAGGCTGAGCCGTGTGGAAGGGGGACGCCCTCCGGCTGCAGCGATACCGAGGCCGGGTCGAGGGCGGGCACAATGCGCTCCGGATTGGAGCCACCACTAGCCCTTCCCCTCTTGGTTATCACCCCAGCACCGGCTGATTTCTTTGCCTTGCCAGGGTGTTTAACCTTCGGTTGGGTCGACCCACGCACACTGACCGAGGATGGGGAACGGGAAGTCTCCCCTCTCTGGTCGGCGGGTCCGCCAGCCGGCACAGCCGACTGAGGCTGCGAGGGCCGACTGAAGGGCTGCGAGCCCGGTGACGGAGTGTCACTGGTGCCGCCCTCCGAGAGCTCTGACTATACGGGGAACGGATTTACCCCCAGATCTGACAGTCGGAGCCCTCCCCAACTTCCGTGAATTACTCATAATTCAGAAACTCTAAAACACCAAAATACACTCAACTACTACTACTCTCTATCTATTATCTTCTTTAATTCTTAGATTAAGGTTCCAGCAATCAGGTAAGGTTTGTTTATCGGAAAAACTGCGGATACAGAAATTAACGATCTTGGTATGCGTGCCGCGGGGCACTGTGGGTAGGACGGTGGAGGGCGCTATTTTATGTAAAAGTCTTAGCAATATTGCCTGGCGGCATAGGGAATATGCAAATTAGTAATTCAACTCTACCGGTAAGTAGAGTGAAGTAGACTGGAGGCTTGTGGATGCGAAGACGTGCAGGTGGCAAATCATTTATCTTTTGAACATGTGGTTTGGCTCGCCATTTTTGACACTTGTGGCACTGACGCCGATGCTTACGGATGGCTTTTCTTCCACGTAAAATCCAAAACTTGCGGCAAAGTTCAGCTTGAAGACGCTCTTCACAGATGCTTACGGATAGCTTGTCTTCCACGTAAAATCCAAAACTTGCGGCAAAGTTCAGCATGAAGACGCTCTGGACCATCATGATGCATGAGTTTCGTGTCGTAGTCTTGGATGATCAGTTGTGTGACTGGGTGTGCTGGGTCGAACACAATCGGATGCTTAATGCCTTCCAGTGTATCTTCAGCACGTCGGAGACGTCCACCCACTCGGATGATACCACAAGATTCATCAAGCTCTGGAGCAAATCCAGGATTCTGCTGTTCCGTGGGAGCTCCTTGTTCACTTTACAGGCAGAGAACCATCTTGAAAACTGCTAATTGGGCCTGCTGATAGAGGCAAATTTCGACTTAAGATCGCTGATCTGCTGTGTGTTCCTTCTTGATGAAGTTTGCAAGATGAGACTGTTTGCAGGATGAGACAAGACAAGACAAGACTGTCCCAGGTGCTGCAACAGGTCTGGTACTTCAGTTGCCTCTATCGTCACTACACCACAAAATGTGGACTTCTTCACTTCTGATATGTCTTCAGGATGTGCTGGTGGGTGTGCAGGCCATTGGTCTTGAGCTACCATCAAGAAGGGGGTCCATCTCGCCATCTGGAGGGCTGTGCAAGGTCAAGCAGAGTTTCCCCTCTGGTGAGATCATCAGCAGGGTTATTCTTTGTGTCAACATAATGCCAATCATTAACATCGGTTAGAGTTTGGATTTCCACAAAACCTCGTAGCGGCAAGATTCTGATTTCAACCAAGTAAGAACAGTTGTAGAGTCGCTCCACAGGAATACAAGTTGCAGTGGTAAAGTCAACTCTTTCCGAAGGAGAGAACACAGCTGAGCCCCTGCCAGTGCCGCAGAGAGCTCCATACGAGACATGAATAACTGCCTCTTAGGGGCAACTCCGGATCTGCTTATGACGAAGCTGACGTTTGTTGACCTCACTGTCCTCTGTTCTGAGATACGCCACTGCACCGTAGACCCTTTCGGACGCATCACAAAGAACATGGAGTTAGTGACTTGTGGTCTCCCGGGGAAATGCCAACGGGTAGGTAGCATCTGCAGAGTTGGACGTTGGTCAAGGTTGGTAACTCATTTTGCCATGTCTGCCGTCTGTCTCATAGGTCACCAGGATCAAGAATATCATCCCAGATGTTTTTTGGTCTTCCATAAGTCCTGGACACTAACTCTGGCTCTCGCGGTGAATGGAGTCCGATAGGATCATACTGACTCGCGAGTATCATGTACATACTTCCCATGTTGAGGTTGTCGTAGTTAACTTCCCTATGGCGGTAATGCAACTCATCAGTAGTACAGTCCCTCTGAAGTCCGAGCATAGGCTCCACTGTATCAGTCTTACCAAATGATAGCCAAAGATCACAACCACCTGAGCGTGCTTCTGTGGGAAGATCCTCTACTACCTCAGGGAAATTGCTTGCCCACTGTCGTATCTCAAATCCCCCATCCGCAAGTAGGTCAAACATCTTGTGGACAAGAGTTTTTATTTTCAGCTACCGAAGGCTTTCAAGACAGTTATCGATGTAGAATGACTTGTCCAATATCTCTTTGTGGTCGAAGGCATGTCTCCTTAAGGGACCATGGATAAATTATGCACGGGCACGGCCGCAATCCGACGCGTTCCTGTGCGTGCAAAGCTCAGACAAAAGAAAACCCACCAAGTGTCACGCACTGTCACGCGTTCTTCTGCAATCGTTTGCTTCTGAGGGAGACTCACTGTATAACAAAGGCACAATGGTATTGGCCAGCTTAAGCCAAATGGCACTGTGTAGTTATACATGACAGCGCCCGGGAGTTGACAGAAGGCAAGCGTCAATTCGGATGACCCAATCTCCACTTCAAAGACAGTCTCAAGACCACCCTGAAGAGCCTTGAAATACTCTTGGAAACCTGGGAAAACCATGCCTTTGATCAACCAAACTTCAAGGTACAGCGTGACAAGAAAAGGGGCCGAGTCAGTTGAACAGCGCCACAGTGCTATGCAATTTTTCAAATGTTATGCTTTTGTTTAAACTGGAAAAACAAAATTCAGTTGCAAATAATTGTGTTTAATTACATTTAAAGTGTTGTGCACTTTTATTACAATATTTCCAATAATTGAGAAATGCAACCTTTTAAGTTCAACACCACGTGCAAGTTCAGGTTGCTTTGCTTTTGATTGACACATGACAATATAATAAAGTTTGATATTATGTTATAAAGATTACCTCTATAATGACAAAAGTGGAAATTGTATATCAGGGTCATGTGTGATAATCCTTGTACACTCTAAAAACCTCAGGGTAACAATTCACCCGGATCCGGGTCCAGTGACCCATTTTTTGGTGCGAATAAACCAGAATCTGTCTCAAAACGACACAGAAATTGGTGAAAATGACTCAGAATCCGGGTTAAGATCCCATTGTTTACCTTTTCTTGGGTCAGCCTGACCCGGAATATTGAGTCAGGCCCACTTGGATCCGGAATCCGGGTCAATTCTTACCAGGGAGTTCTTCAATGTGTCGGGATTTGTCAAAATACAACATCCAAAATGACGCGGGGTAGATTTTAATAATCACATTTAAATCTACTCGAGCCTGAAACATGCACATTGGCACATTGGTCATCCAAATCAGATTATTTTCTTTTTAACTAATGATAATTTGTTTCTTGCGGGGAAATGGCGGCTTTCTTTGGACATGACGGCCATCTTGGATTTTTTCTTGTAATTTTTTTCCAAAAATATATGCAGAAATTGTATCCTCGCAAATATATTATGTGATATTGATATAATTTATAATGACATCAGTGGGTTGCGTGCATTGACAATAGAGGGAAAAGTGGTGATTTTTAATTGATGACAATTTTAGGCCATCTTCCTTTTTACACCATTTTGATATGTTGTTTAGGAGGGTGTCAAGAGACTCTTGCAACAGAAACTATTTAAATTGCAATTTTTTCAGGTCAAACCAATATTTTGCACAGACTGAGTAGACTATTTTAATATTTTGTTTACTCCAGGTTAATATTTTTTAATAAGACCCACATCCTCGAAAAGGAAGTTCATTTGCGGTTGGATTTAAAGACAACATCGATTCTAATGGATTTGACCAACAATATCACTAGGCTTACTAGTCTTCTTGGTGTCCACAGTTTTGACAAATCTAAGCTTCTATGAAGAACCCGAGAGTTACAACATGTATGGGATTGTATTATATTTGAATTAAATGTTCCATTTTTGTCAACAGGTCACCAAAGTTTCACTGGAACTTTCAACACAAACACCAGACACAACTTCAGCAAAACCAGGTAAGAAACAGGGTTAAGGGTGTACTACCGTTGAAGAGTAAAGCAAGTCAGATGTTCAGATCCGTGTCTGTGTACATATTTGTTGTTTGTGTTGTAAAGGCGGACAAGAATTAAACCAAACATTCACTGAAAACATGTTTTTATCCAAGGTTCGTTCCCATTGAAAGCAAAGGCCTATAGGCCTAACTTTTACCAACGCTGCCATCTTTGTTGAATATTAATTAAAAGTAACGTGTTTCTCTTTCATGTATACTTATTTCTCAGAATGTAACCTTTGAGCCCCAAAGGCTTTGGAAGAAGATTTTGCCAAAATTGACAATGTTAGGCTCAGGTAGAATTGAATGATGGCACATTGACACAAGAAATGTTTTGTATAATGCACTGTTTAGAAAAAATAATTTGGACGACTGAACATCCTTTGAAGCTTTGATTAACAACTCTAGGCCAAACAACTAAATTTCGATTCGCATGATCCGGAAACTGCCCCCAACGGGCTTTCGGTTCACAGTGCTTCGCTTAAACAAAGCTCTGCGGGTGAGTGTTTGTAGTGGCAATGAAGTGAAGTATAATAAATAATGTACAGGGACGATTGGGAGGGGAGCGGGGACTTTTTGTCACGTATATATCGAGTATGACATCAGATGCGGTTGGTTGCCAGAAAAAATAAGGTGTGTTTTCAAAGTCACTAATGCAGATTAAACAGAATCTGGCGGTTTCTAAAAAAACATTCATATCACTTCAAAAACCAGTAAACCTTATGAAAAACTAAATCAACCTCAATATCAATTTGTAGGACATCTGTATTGAAGGCTAAACTATTTTTAAATATTCTTTATACTCCAGTCGATACTGAAGGTCCTAAAGTGTACTGCCCCCAAAGTGTGTTCGGCTTAACCAACGACAGCTATGCTCGTACTTCTGTTCAATGGTTGGAGATATATCCAAAAGGCCGATATATATCTTGGTACCAATACCAAGTCACATGCAGTGACGAAGACGAAGGGAGGACCGTCCGATCAGGTGACTTCTTCAAAGCGGGTAACACCACAGTCACGTGTATGGCGCGGGATGATGCTGGTAACACTGGAAACTTTACATTCCTAGTCACTGTCACAGGTTTGTAAGAAAATCAATGTTCACTGAAATAAATAAAAGTAATAAGCAAGTTTCTTTGTGGTTGGAAAATCCAACATGTTCTTTTTACAATAATATTGTATTATGGTTCGGACCAAATGCTCATCTAGTCATCGTCTCCTGACGATGACTAGAGCAAGCTAGTCGAAACGTTGAAACCAATAAGGACTCACTTCGCGGCAGTGAAATTATTAACGAGTCCCCCTGATCCACTAAATAGTCACTGACCGATTTCCTACATTACGCCAAGGTAGTAGTTAAGAAGCAGTACAGTTCTTTTTAGAACTTGGTAGTCTCTCGAATTCCGAAATCTACTCTGCGGCAGTAGAATAGTCTTCCGAATCCAAAAATCTACTCCGCGGCAGTAGAATACATAGCAAGACAAGTTCTCCAAGAACAAAATTTACACAGTAAAGTAGATGGTGTTACCGCAAACCGAATTTACATTGTTATTAGGTTTTTTGTTTTATTTAAATAATTGTTGAAGCAGTTTGCAACATGAATCGCCTCGGTATGGAAAGCGGCGCCATAGCTGACCATCAGATTACTGCACCGTTCGTCCAATACAACGACTACGCAAACTACGGGCCAGTACTGGCTAGGTTGAACAGCCGTAGTAAGTATACTCTATTTCTTGAAGAGTAATTAATCCTTCATTAACTAATCCGAATCAAATAATATTATGTTTATTTTAACGCAAGTGATCAGAATCTGCTAGGTGGTATTTTTGGTTGATGAGATAAACTAGCAGGTACAGTAAGAAAGATAGTAATGCTATACAGTGTTTCTCAACCACCAAGGCAAATAATTCCATACAATTGAAATTGGTGTTGATTAAACTGTTTGGCTACGTCGGGTAAGTTAAGACTTCCTTGGGAAAGCAGAGGAACAGTCAAACACTGTTCAGTATGCATAAAAACGATATCGTTTCATGCGGTGGCATCCTAGTTACAGGTAAAATTATACGATTTCAGTGAAGTCTTATAGTGTCGGAATGTAATGTCCTTTGTGATTGTGCTTTTGTTTAGAATGATTGGCGAGTTGAGAGTCACTCGAGTGTGACATGGATGACTTTAAGATCAAGAGATATTTAACGAACTACGTTGATTCTAACAGGTTTTTGGTGTGGGGAGGGATATGGATCATTCATCCAAGTTGACTTCAACCACACGGTGGATATCTACGGTCTGATCAACCAGTTAGGACCACTCGAACGCACAATGTCTTTTTGGCTGACGTACGCCGACAATGAAGAGAGAAGTGTGTACACGTATATGATGGACGCAAACGGTTCACATAAGGTAACTATGAATTTTGTGATTTCCTGTGATATTTACTTGAATGTTTAATAATAGGTGAAATAATGCCACATGTTGCTGCACATTACAATTTACAAATGTTCCCGATTCTCCAGATTTCACAGTTAGGATATCGTGTTCAAAATATCAACGTAATGTATTTACGCCGAAAAAAGGTTGCTGCTGCAATCCAGTATGTTATTCCATTAGAGACCTAATCATTAGTTGTTGCTTATTCAGAAGAAGTAAAACATTCTAATAATAATAAACAAATAAAAATAAAATAAATAAATAAAATAATTCCCCAAATTTCAAAAAATGAGTTAAAATTTTCGTGCCAAACTGTCAAGGGGCTCAGCTGAGATAAGGCAGTTCATTTATCTCCGTTTTGCCATCCGGGGCGTTGGAATGTTTGTGTACAAATAGCATAATGAAAAATAATTCAAAAAATAAATATTTTTATTACACCGCGAGGCACTGAGAATAATTTATAAACATATCCATGTTGGTCGTCGGAGGATTATTCATTGCGAGGAAGAACAAGGTACATCTGAGTACGACATGTTGATTGATCGGATGTCACCTCCTGATACCAACATGAAATAGCTGTACCGTGCACGATAGAAGAATGTCTGATTCTCACTCTGACTACAAAACATTATCAACAGTTTTAATATCTTCGTAAATAATTAACAACAGATACAGTGTTTTTGTATTAAAGAGACAGGGAAATGTCAAATTTAATTATGTGATAAACTCATTTTTCAATAGAACGAGTCCTCATGTGAGTGAGGCAAAAATTTCAAGTCTCTAACCTCACGTTAACATGGTGCAAATTGCCATTCTATTCGATAACCTTCCAGAGAAAAACATTGTCAACATCCAAAACATCCGATGACATCATTCTGGGAAAAATTGGTCTGTACATTTTGTACGGGGATGTTTTGGTTAATTCCTTACTTTCAATGATATCCAATCAAAACTGCCTTGAATTTGACATTTGGACTAACGAAAATATTCCCCTCCGGTAAGTAAAGACCCATTAGTTGTTAAAAATCCAAAGACGTCATGTTTCAAATTTCACTCTGAAAAAAGTCAAGAATGAACCAAAACATCCTGTACAAAAATGTACAGACCCATTTTTCTCAGAATGGTGTCATCGGATGTTTTAGATATTGACAAATTTTGCCCAGGAAGTTTATTGAATACTTTGGCAATTTACACCTTTTTAACGTGACGTTAGAGACACACCACTCACATGAGGACTCTATCTAATGGAAATTGGGTAGGCCTCATCACAAAAATTAATTTCACATTTCCTTTCCTCTTTATTATAGACAGACCCCTTGCATATCGTCACCGTTTTCACGAAGAGCCACATATCTTAAAATGACAAATATAGATTATTACAAAAAGGGGCCTTTATCTCAATGAATGCATTTTTGCGTTTTCACGAACAGCCATCGGCCCAAAAACGCATTGTAATACATTGCAACAAATGTAGGTCAAATCGTTTTTCCGTTTTCACGAAGAGCCACTTATGTCAGCGCGCGCGTGATCACGTGACATACGCGCCCCTTTCCTATGTAAAAACACGTTAACCAGTTGGGCGTTTCAGTAGGTCAACTCACTTTTTCGGTTTCACGAAGAGCCACGTATCTTTGACTAATTACTATGGCAATTAGCCAATATATTTAACGAAACTAATAAGTCAATAGGGATGTTAAACTTAAACAGAATCATACAAGAGGTCTTTGAATGCAAAACAGTGGCTTTAGTATTGCAGATATTGCAGTTTTAAGCCAAGCACAGTGTAAAATGTAAATCTCAATCAAGCGTTTGGACATGTGTGGCTCTTCGTGAAAACGGTGACGAAATGATGTCACACCTCAACAGCGCCTTTTATCAAAGCAAAAGGAGGCAGATCATTGGACTACAGATGCTCTTGGTGCGAAACATGTGCGCGTGACCTCAGCGTTATGTAATGCGCAACGCTGCTTGTAGACCCTTTACATAACGCACAACGCTGCAGGTACGCTGAGGTCACACCCGTGACACCACAAGCAACTATCGCCCTATGATCTGCCTCATTTTGCCTCAGTGGGGGCGCTGTTTGACAGAGTGACGTCAAATATAAGCGCTATATTGCTTATATAGCACTTCCTTCTGGACTTGTATCTTGTTTCATTATTATTTCTTATCCAGAATTACAGAGCTGAAAGTACGCATGGAAATGAGTATGTGATTGTCTCTGTCCAGACCACATCACAGAAGATGATCCGATCAAGATCCATCCGCATAATACCCTGGGAGTGGACTGGACAATATTCATGCATGCGTTTTGAACTCCTCGGCTGTAACTGAAGACTTGAAAGGCCAAGATAGTTGTTTTATGAATTATAATTAACGAATATTATTAAGTTTTTTAAAAGTTATATTTATTTACTTATTTTTTAAAGGGGGAAACATTGGATAATTTTTGTTTACAACAATTAATTCATTTATGATACGGTTTTCTAGAGCGATACAAGTTACTTTCACTTTTCTGAATTTTTGTATTTACATATTTTTGGAGAGTCCAAACAAATTTAAAATTATAAGCGTGCACCCGTGCACGAGGCTCTGCCACGTAATTTTAAGGAGTCAAATTGAACGTAAAATAACGGTAAGCGTGTAAACGCCGTGTCACCTAATATCCGTACTACACTGTATAACACAGAATGACATTGAATCTCAATTGGTGCAGTCAAGATTATTGATGACCTCAAGTGAAGTGGGTCAATTGACCAATCTGAAATTAAAGACCTTTATCGACATCACGGCTTCGGTTTCGACTCCGTCAGTTGTTTTGAAAATACGCGTTTTCGGAGCAGGGTTTCGAATGAGGCAGACGGTGCGTAAGCCTAAGCCCAAGCCAAGGCCATGGTTTCGAAAAGGACCATATGATCTAGCCATAGCCATAGCCATAGCCATAGTCAGACCACTAGCCAAAGCCAAAGACGTCAATCAGACACAGCGGTACTTAATGTCATAGCAAGAATAAAGTTTTAATCTCTGATCTTAACCTTGTGAAGATACTCGATGGAAAAGTCACTGTATGCCTTGTCCGTGCAAAGACCATACTAGACACCTTCTCTTTACAACAAGGCAGTATAAATGGCAATTTCCGTGTTAACGTCATCACAAGTTTACTGTTAGTAGGTTATGCGGCAAAGAGTGTGCCTGTATTCTCAAGGGGATCTTCTTGCCAATTAAAGCATTGGTTTCCGTTTGTATTTTTTCTTAAATTACAAGCCTCTTTTCAGCGCTCTTGCTACGCAATTTTTATATTGTTTTTTATAAAGATAATAGGCCTATCTGACGAGAATATAAAAGCAAATACATTGTTTGCACGTAAAGGAAACAATATATTTTTTTAAACATCGAAATTATCACATCCAAGCTTATAAAATGTAACATATTACTCTGAATTGTTTTTTTAATCTCAAAAGTACAGATTTCCAATTTGGGAGGGGGGGGGGGCATAAAAACAGTCAGATATATACCTGCATTATGCAACCTGGAACTCGGGGTGCACGAAATGATTCCAAGTGCATGAATTTAACTAACGAGTTGAAATTGTTTCTTGGCACTTGACTGTTATTAAATTTTGAACATTATATGTGAACAATGTTTGATACTAATTGTTTCAGATTCCTAACAGACATGACAGAGTATAGCGATTATAGCAGAAAGGAAACTAATTATATTATGAAATCATTCATTCCAAGACTAACAACCCCAAAACCACTTCATCTCTATTAATACTAAATGAACCAAACTCGAGGAAAAAAGAAATGATTGATGTTTCTCGTTATTGGGGGTAGTGATTTTTAGATGCCATTTTAGATGCCGGAGTCTCAATGCCGAGCTGTAAAGCGCACTGATTAACTCGGACTCAAACTCGGGTGTTTCTTATCAGCAGAGTGTGGGTTCGAGTCCCGGTCATGACACTTGTGTCCTTAAGCAAGACACTTAACCATTATTGCTTCGTCCTTCGGACGGGACGTAAAGCCGTTGGTCCCGTGTGGTGTGTAATGCACGTAAAAGAAACCAGTTACACGTTATTGGAAGAGAAAAGGGTTTGCCGCGGTGTTTTCTGCAGTGGCTGCTAAATGCACCGCAGCACTTTGTTAACACAACAATGTGTTACATAAATTGGTCTCATAAATCATAAACCTCGATAACCAGTCTGAAAATAAATATTGATAAGCGCTTTCAGACACCCGCAGATAAAGCGCTTTCCAAAAAACAGTTGTTATCATAATTATTATTGATTGAAAAATTTGATTATCCCGTACCAGTAATTTTTTTGTTTTAATGGTCAGTGTAATTTAGAATAACTGTACAAGTTGATTGCTGGTAGTGGATTGTATACATCAGTGGTCAATAATAGTGAGCCGGTAATTAAGAAATCTTCTTTTGTTTTAACACGGTATCACGTGAAGGGATATGTAACATGGCTAAGGCCGGAAATACATGTGACCGTCAAGCGTTGTGCGTAGTGCGCAATGCGTAACATGAAAGTACATGTGTATTGCGTTATCCGTAAAAAGGATGAGCATTGCTTAGCGTGTAATTTTACTTTTAAGGATTACGCACAACGCATTACGCACAACCCGTGAGGGGAACATGAGTTATGTATCCCACTGGATACAGTGCCTTGATTGTGCCAACCGTTGGTCGTTTTCATCGCCTTATACAATATTTAAAATAGCACCGGGTTTGAGGTTGCAACTACGCTGGTACTTTGATTTAAATTCCTGTGCGATGTGCCGCAGGGAACAGTGAAAAGAAATTACGACCGTACTGCCATTTCTTTTTTACAACTGTTTGCCACTATTCGTCTGTTTATCAAACTGTGCCAATGTCGTAATAATGTTTGAATATCAGGTCGCCCCAAAAGAAGAGGAATCTATTACACTGGTATAACAAAACAATTGCTGCATGTTGTGATGGGGTTCATGGGTTTTGTACAACCTCGTGGGTTAACGGCATCCTTAGCGTCACCTCGGGTGCCATTTGCCTCCACTATGGACCCCATCATAGCGTGCAGCGATTGTATAATGTAACATATGTACAAGATGAGGTAAAGCATATATACTTCACTTATGTGTTAGCGTCAAATTCAAATTCAAACCAATGAAAATGTAACGACATTTAACATTGGCTTGTAAGTTGTGGCGTACAAACATTCAAAGTACATGTATTCATTCGTCAATAATCATTCTAACAAAATGAACATTCACAATTTAATTGTGTGAAGTACATGCATTCAAAAAACGTCACATTTACAATGTTGTAGCTATCAGAAGATCTATAATTACACTCTTTCTCTAGATATTTAAATATTTTTATTGGTGTAATACCTAGTTGAGTCTGTGCTTAGTGGAAATAAATACTTAGGAGTAGATGTTTTCATTTTAGTGTAAACCATATTACAGGGATGTACAACAAGCTTGTTCAAATTTAGTAAACCAAATTACTTGCAACGGTACCACTACCATGGCATCAAAGTAAACTCAGTATTTGTAAAATCACTCAAATTAAAACACTAAAATCAATGCTTGTACAAAGTCCTCCTCAAACATCTACCTTACCTCCTCCGATTAGTGTTGCATTAAAGGGATCAATTATTTCAGGCTGATTTTTACGAAAATACAAACTGCCGAGAATTGTGACCCATTGTCAAGTCTCACTGATTCATTTTAATAAACGTTGAAGTGTGTTCCTAAGGGACCAAATCTCCAAATACCAACTAGTTTAGGAAAATACGTTTTAGTTCACTTGTTTTTGGAAAACCAGTTTATTTGATAAGTGTTCTTAGAATATATATATATGTTTAATGGTAAGTTCCTTAATAATAGTGTTGTACATCCCTTGAATATGAGTCAACTTGAATGGTGATAGTCGAATGGTTCATGCCGTAATTGTATTTTGATTCGTAAATTTAATTGACGTTTTTGCGTAGTCTGCTATTGATAAGATTTGCTTGTGTGTGTTAAGGTAACTTCACTTGAGGGTTTTGGTTTTGTACATGAAGATGAATAATCCAAAGAATCGCAAATAACTGCATTTGTATTTGTATTTGTAATGGTAAAGCCATTTTTGATGAAGTTTTACCGGTTTTACATATTTTGTGACAATGCAAAGTACTTGCGATGTGAATTAAGAAAACTTCACTTTGGAATGTCAAACAATGCAGTACAAGATCAGAACTTGGTTAATTGTTTAACAACTTGCTTTAACTTTACTTTGTTTTCAAGCAATCATAGTAAGCGTTAATGATGGAGGCATTAGATAAATAATTATTCATACCTCGATGATAATTCCAAAAGAAAGGTTGACAACAAGAAACGTTCATCGGTTACTGTGAAGTACAAGTTTTGACGAAGAGTCAGTTTTACAGTGTTGTACCTAGTATTAGAAGATCTCTGAATGTACACCTTCTGTTGATATTTAAATATAATTACCAGATTAAATATTAGTGGAGTTTGTGCTTGGTATATGGATAAATGAGTTTGTTTTAGTGTAAATCCTATTGAAGGGATTGTACAACGTTCTTATCCCGAATCAGTAACACCGTCAAAGTAAACTCTCGCATCATTTTCTAAAACTATTTTATAAACACTACAATCAATGTTTGTATAAAAGAAATCCTCACTCCTAAGTCAAACAAAGTCATGATAGTTTTGCAACAAAAAAGAATAACCTTTTTCATGCGATTTTTTTTCTCGCAAATAAAATTCTGCCGAAATTAGGGCCTAAAGCATTTGAAATCATTAACGTTGAAGAGAGTTGAAAATACTTCATCTTCAAATACAGTTACAAAATTGAAACACCGATTTCTTATTGTATAGATCGCTAATAATCCAATTAAACATGTGTTAATTACAGAGCTCCAAAGACCTAAAGTACTTCTGTTTTAAAATGTTTTCAGGGACAAATTACATCTTTGATCTCATGTTTTACGGAAACACCGACTACTTCGTACTAATATTAAACTGTAAACGTTACAAGCCTAAAGTGTACTTGTTGATAATTTTTCCTCCAGATAAAAACTAATGCTCTTTCGTGCAATGAAAGAAGACTGTTATTCTTATTCCTAATGTTGTACATCCCTTTAGTATGATTAGCTAGTGATACTAATGTTGTTATGGTTGCTGTTGTTATTGTAAAGTGATTAGTAAAATTGAATTATCTACTCTGCTATTGAAAAGATTTGGTCTTATTATATAGTGGTAACTTCGCTTGTGTTTTGTGCAGATGGAATCGAAATAACTGCATATATCTGTAATGGTATACGCACATCAACTTGGACGGACTATTAATGTTTAATTAAAAGGCAAATAAATTATATTTTCTAAGTTTATGAAACTTATACATCAGGATGTCAGACTGTGCACTAATAGAGTGAACACATAATGGCAAGAATATTTAAAGAATGGTTTATATCGAGTTATAAACCACATGGAAAGTAAATTTTAAATAATTTTGGGTATATTTTGGAGGAGTTTTTTTTTCAACCAAGAGGAGTAATGCATTGTATATTTTTAGAGTTCAAATAAGAAAAGCTGACTTTACTGAACGTGGAACTCAGTGTTTTCACAAAGAAACAATAATCGTCACTTGAAAGTGTGCTTAAATTCAAACTGTTAAATATGCAATATTAAAGGGGCTGTGTCGTCATGCTCAAAGCAGGCTGTGGTTGTACATGGAAATATGAACTCTCACCCAGTTACTGCACGCAGGCGCGTGCTCTAAATAATTATGATACGGAGGAAGGGAGGGCGTGCGCGTTCAGTACCTTGGTGAGAGTTCATAATTCCTAGTACAGCCACATGCCTGCTTTGATCATGACGACACAGCCCCCTTTAAACTTGGTTGCGCAGTTCAAGCGTGGTTCTTTATACAGTTACACCTTAACACTGATGTAAGCGAAACAATGGTTAATTAACATATTAATAAGTTCAATGTCACACGATCATGCTGACGCTGACATGCCTCTAAATGAAAACACAATAGATTGATAGATAGATAGACTTGCACTGACGTTTGGTATACAATGTACTATACATCAATGGATACACGTCTCTTCTCGATGAATAACAATTTAATAACTAATGTAATTAATTGAGGAAATGGGCAAAGTTTGGATCCAGCAGCAACTGAGGGTGATTTGTAATTATTTTGTAAAGCGAGAATTGAACAAAATTCAAAATCCTAGAAAACGTTAATTTTGACATGTGCGTTTCCTCGTGAAAACATCGACAATATGGAAGGCAGTTGTTGAGATAAAAAACATTTCATAATAATGCATATTTTCGATTAAGCAGCAAATCAGGATTGTTTTACAATCATGTTTTTTAAGGAAAGAAGTGAACGGAACTCAAAACTGTAGAAACTGTGGTTTTGACTTGCGCATCTCTCCGTCTAACCAATCAAACCAACGGTAAGAACGTGATATGAAACGCCATATTTCTTGTAATATGCTGTGATGTGCATTGTTTTTAAACTTTATGTTTGATTTTCTCAACATGATTTTACGATTTCATAATTTACATTGTAATGTTATTGCTGCTGTAAGAATTGTGATGTCAATATGTTTAATTAATGGTGGTGTTTTTAATATACATAGGTGACTCCTGAAAGTAGCCCTATCCGATAACACATGCAAAGGAAATCCCTCGGTATCTTTATTCCCTTTGAAAACGTTATGCCCTAAACTAAATCGTTCATGATATGCTTCGATAAAGTGTTACTAATGTTCAATTAGAAACATTCAACTTAATCAGTCGCAAAGTGAGGAGATAGAAAACTAGACTTGAATTCACAGGTGATTCATGATGCCACTCAGCTTCGTAAAAGACAAAATATTCAAATCAATATCCACGATGCATTTTATATCCTTCCTATCATCTAGATCTCCTGTAAGTTTATATCATTCAAAACATGTTGCTTTGTAGAAAAACATAACAATTACTTAATTCCAGACATGAATCCCTTTAACTATTTAGAGAATCGTCCGCTTCAATTGTCTATAATTGTTCATACTTGATTCCCAATCCCCTATTAATGACACACTATTCAATCCAAGGAAGATACTGGCTGATTCTTTCAGTATAAATGAAATGGGCCCAATTTCATAGCGCTGCTTTAAACGGTTAGCAAATTTTAGTGATAACTATAGCAGACAAAAATTGCTTAAGCGTAACCGTATTTAATAGGTTAGCAAGAAAATTAGGAAGCCAGCTTTCACATTCACCATGAATTTGCATTGTTACCTCATTCATTTTCATACAGTTAGCACCGGAATGTTAGCATGCCTTTTTGTGTGCTTACGGTTAGCAGCGCTATGAAATGGAAACTCGCGCAGTAAGCACAAAATCAGCCGTTTATAGGCAGCTCTATGAAATTGGGCCCTGGTGTTAACTTTCATTTTAAACCAATTTCATCAGGCATTATATATTACGGATAAATGTATTAAATGTTTCTTGTGAGCAGTAATAAATGTGTGTGAAAAAATAAAAATAAACATTGATCTCTAAAATGTTGTTTGTTTTTTGTTGTTTTAACAGTGAGCTATTTTCATATAATTGGATAAATACATTCATATTCTATTATAAGGCAACTTTTGAAATCACTGATATACGCCACGTTACAATCTAAGTTCCTTGAGCCTGCAAAATATAGAAACAAAGTTTCCCTATGAACACAAGAACCCTGGTTTCTTAAATGAAAGTTTCCTGTATTTAGATTTATGTTTTTGTTTTCACGTAAAGAGAATCCTTTTTGTATTTACTCCTGAATTGATTGAGTACAGTTTGATTGCATATGCCCAACGTACACAAAGTCCATCCTACAATGTTATTATACAAAAATGGATGAATGAACAAAAACATAATAAAAAAGGATGCAGTGTTTATCTCACATTACTGTTTTGTTGAGAAAATTTGCCAGATCAACTTAATTGGATACAAATTTTGATTCTATATTAAAGATCCTGACATTTTTGAGAATGAAGCATTGTTACCAATGGTTGATTCAGATTGCAACATCCATTTCACTAGAAAAAAATTGGAACCTTTAGGTCTGGAAAGAAATATCTACCCCATCTTGATTGAAGTAAGTTCAACAATTCTCTATCTAAAGCAAGTGGAGGTGAATACATTCCTTATGATCACACTCCTAAGAGCAAGGTTACTAGAAAAGGTTGAGGATGATGATGAGATCAACCAGAGACATTTATGGCTTACAGTGTAGTAGAGTCCAGTGACAGAATTATTATGTTTATATTGTCATCATGGAAGTCAACATGTACCAAAAGCAGTTGGTGTGGATTTTCATTGTACTTCAAGTTTCAATATTGTAGATGAAAATTTGTCTGATTTGGAATTACTTCAAAACTAATTACATTATATAATTACGGAGCATAACGGTTTACCGTTTTCGTAAACTTGTGATGTATAATCATAGATAACAATTTTTATATATATATATTTGTAAAAACCCACATTAAAATGTAACGTGATTTAAGGTCAGCGTACACTTTAACCAGCCATTGCAAGTGTCAAAGTTACTGGACATTGCTGCGCAATGTTGCAAGTAGACTGGTGCTCTGTTTATGTAAATATTATGTGTATGGCAAGGCATGAGGATCCAGTCTGCATATCCGTCCAGCACAAAGGCGTGTATAAACAACCGACACAATACACACGTCAGTCAAATATACGTTCCTTTGACATCCAAAGATGTCTCAAAAATTATAAAGAAAGAGACCCCAAATATGGTAAACCAACATGGTACAACAACAGTACCAAAAACATGATAAATCCAAAGATGATAAATGTACTACAAGTACATGTGCATGTAGGCCTACTACTAGTACCTAACTGCACTAGCAAAGCCAAAAGGAGTTGCAATAAGATCGTAACCCTCCATCCTCCCGAAGGTCAACTATTTAGAATTAGTCAACAAGCTGCATCTACCACTCTATGCAGCAAATGATCTTATTAATCTGTTACAATGTGGACAAATATGTATAAAATACGTTTACAAAATTAATGTATTTCAAATATTGACCAGATATTTCCAGAACCAGTTTAATAATCGCAGTCATTGTGCATACACTATAAGGCATGATTAAAACATGAAAGTGACAAATAATAAACAAACAAACAAAATGATTTTGTTGTGTATCAAGAGTTTCCCAAACAAATAATACCGGTTTTCACTCAGAATACAAAACGACACTTGATAAACAAAGATACGAAGTGCTTGCCATTTCTCCATGTCATCAACTAATATGTAGATATAAGACAGTCTACGTTTCGCCAAGAAAGTCCAATATTGATGTGTTGTTGACTTCACCACATTTCGTTGTCATGGAAACATAGCAGCTACCAAGAGTTTAATAAACTTTAATTTGTGCAAGTGTATGGAAAGAAACGTGAATAAGCAAAGGCATGTCTGCCCTTGGAGATACCAAGAGTTTCATAAACTTCAATTTATCCGAGTGTATGGACAAATACGTGAATAAACAAAGGCCTGTTTGCCCTTGGAGATGCAATTACTGCAATCGGTTACCAAACTGCGTTCAACCACTCTACGTGAGGTTACTGCAGTATGAAAAGCACATTGCGGTGTTTTAATCTACTGATGTTCTTACGGGTTTTCCGGAAACTTCATACCTTTGTGTATCACCTTGTAGCGTGCAATGGATTCATGTAAAGAAACTTGGCATCTTGGTTGACAATTGAAAACCGAGACAGAGAAAGCCAATCAACCTGAAAACAAAACCGTCATTACACTTCCCCCAAAATAGACCTACAAAAATAATCGTACCGAACAAAGCTACCATAAATTGCTTACTATTAGCTATCCAAAGATAGCAGTTAAAGTCTCCTACCAAGCGTGAATTATTTTACTTGTGATTATAATTTTTAGAACTGTTTTTCAGCATAGTGTTTCCAGCTGAAGGAGAATTTGGTTTGCATAGTAATTTTTAATGATCTGACAAATATTACGACCTAACTGTTTCAAGACCAATGGCAATCAGTATACAATGCTATCTGGCAAGTAGCCTACAGGCTAAGCTGTACCACCATTTGACGTCGATGGGGTTGAAGAGTTTACAGAGAAGCAGTGGCATAATTAGACATTTTCACCCGCTGGTTACGCCACTGCAGAGAAGATACGACTTTGATGGAGCTGACCTTGCGGGTTATTCGTTGAAATTATTATAAGGTTCTTCGTTGTTCCTTTTATTTATCGTACAAAATATCTTCAAAAAAGAGCAAGCAGAACCACTGGATGTGTGTAATTCATTTGTAAATGAGGATTTATTATAGTTTTCCTCGACTGTTTGTGATATATGCATGAAACTGTTACATGACTACGAAATTCTGTCAATAAAAAAAGTATTGTGCAGCGGGTTACCATAAGTCAAATTGGTATCTTGTTCGACAAGAACAAGAACATCTTAAAACACCAATCAAACTGGAAACAAGACCATCGTTGTCACACTAAGAATACAACTTACAAAATATTATGCCAAGGCATACTACCACAAAACAACAACAACAGCAGCAGCAATAGTCCACCATTCGAAAATACATGACTCCTTGTCGCTGAATAATATACAAACTAATAGGACACCAGGGACGATTTGATTTGTCACTGTAGAAGTAGTTAAGTCGCCCACCAATTATTGTGACCATGGATATTTCTATGTATAAGGATTCAAACGTGTTTCGGATGGGAGGAACGAAAGGCTGAAACAAATTAAAGTAGAAAAACGAAAAGTATAGATTTTTTCGTAATCTAGCTGTCTACTGATCAAAGACTACATCTAGTCATTGCTATTTGACAAGTACAGGCTAGGAACCACCTTTTTAAAAGGTAGGGGTTGCTGAGCAATTGCGCATATAGGAGGTTCGGCTCGGTCTGATGACCTTTGGGGGTGGTTGGCGACGAAAAAGGTACATTTTATTGTCAGAAACTATTTCAAAGCTAACTCAACAATAAGCGTTAAGAGTTTTCTCTACTTCAAGTCTTGATATAGGCCTTTACATACATGTACAAACTGACTACAAGAGATGACACTCCCCTTATATATTATTGTCTATCCCTGTTGAGCGATATACGTCACACGTGAATTCGAGCCTTTCATCATTTCAACTGCTGAGTCAGGAAAGACTGGTTGTGGAAACACACACCAAACATGACCACTCTGATATCGTTCACCATTGCCATACTCGCATGGGTGTTCCTGGAGGCATCAGCGACTGGGGATAGTTGCAGCCTTGCCGGGTCTCAGGGGCATATTGTCCTGCCTGACCAACACCAAGCAATGAAAGGTCACTCGTTCCTGAACAAATCAAGGACAGTTCGGATCAAGTGTATGATTCTTTGCCCGAGGCAAACTCAACGACAGCTCAACGACTCGAGCAAAGTGGATTTTCCTGCCAGCAACAAGCAAGATGGCTCAAATAAAACTACACCGCACACTGAAGACACGTCGATGGTAACCGAGACAGAACAAGGAACATCAACAACCCAAACATCAGCGACTAAACGGGTAAGTTTTTTAACAGGTCTCTAACCTCGCTTTAAAACGATGTCAAATGCCATTTTATTTTGATAATATTTCATAGAGAAATGTGTAACGTGACGTCAACGAACATCAAAAACAAATGGGTCTGTACATTTCAAGGAGGATCTCTTTTGAACCCTCTGTCTCCCATTACATCATTATAGCAATAACATTAAATATTTAGACATGGTAAAATTAGTATGGGTATCTTTGGACCTGTTATAAAACAAAAGGGTCAAGAAAAGACCATCACAGAAGAAATGGACAACATATAGCACGCCTTAACCTTAAATATAAGTTATGTCAATTAAGAGTAGAACAATCAACAGTTGGAAATAGATGGATTGGTGGATGCACCCGCGCTTATATTGATCCTTGCAGATCCTGAAGGGAGTTGAGTCAAAAAAAGGGCGCTATCAGACGAAATTTATAAACAATTTTCTGTATGGGGGACAAAGATTCTTCAGGAGACAGAATCTCCTGCAGCAAAGGTATGATGAGTTTCTAAAACGAAATGATGATACCAACCTTCAACTGAATCTGTAAATTCAGCAAAGTGGTGAAATCAAGTTGATACGACTTTACCATACCGACAGCATTGTAGTTTTGTGCCCTGTGTGCAAAAGAAAACAAATTGCAAATTTAAAATCATTTTTTTCCTGGCAACAAAAATTCATGCAATTAAAGAGTAAGGGACTGTAAATAGTATCAAACATTTTTTGAAAATCTTGGCCACGGCCAAAAAATGCATTCCCTTCATATTTTTATATTTGATGGAACTTGGCACCAAACTAACAAATATGGGGGGAATAACTTTGTTGCCATGGCTACAACCGAGTTTGGAATAGTGATATTTGCCTATTTTCAATGCCACGTTACAGTGAAACAGCATATAGAAAATTATTTTCTTTAAAAGGTTATGGATAGGTGGAACCTTAAAGGCAGCATTCGATGTATACAAATAATAACCAAGTATTTGGTGGGTCATACCATTGTTTTCAAACAGGAGTGTCTTTTGACATTTAAAATATTGAAATAATCTTTTGACAGCTCATAACCCACATGGTAGTGCTGTATTTTCAACATCTACCACATTGTTTTGGGGCGTTTTAAGTTGCTGGGGGAAATGTTCCATTCTTTGCAGTGTTGCCAGGCATTTTTCAGTTTTTTTTTCAAAAATGACATGGCCACATAGTGCTCCCCTCTGTATTGTTTTGAAAGTTCTGGAGCAATTTTTATGAAACTTGCCACAAATTTTCATTTCACTTAGTTGGTGACATAAAATCAATCCCAAAATGTGCCTGGGGGTGCCCAGTTTTGATCACAAATCATATTTGTACCCCATAAGTTCAGTATTTTTTTCAAATGCTTAACAAGTTTTCAAACTTGTTTATTTTGACATAGTCAATTACATGGCATTGTAAAAAATTACTGGGCTCACTGTTGGGGAGCTAACAACTTTTGTTATACCATTTGGGGGGAAAACGTATATTTTCCATACCAAAAAACCGATTCAACTGCCAACCTTTGGGCCAAAATAATGTTACAAAGATAGGGCCTGATTGACAATTCCATAGTATTTTTTCGGCCTGTAAAGTTGAAAGTAGTTTATGTAAAAAATAACAGCGATGCTGTTGAAACCCTTCAGCCCTTAATACATTCTAGCTAACCAAATATACCACCAAACCATGTTCCTACACCCGAGCACTGTAATCTTAACAATTTATCTGTTGACTTTTATTTACCACCGTGACCTTGACCTTTGACCTTTTCCCCATAAACAATTGCAACTCTCTTTTCCCCAACGGCAAGTCCAAATGGTCCGGAAACCATTTACTTAGATAACTCACCATTGTGACCTTTGTGAACTTTGACCCTCTCATAACCAAAACATTGCCAACTTTCATTTCCCCAAAAGCAACCCCACCCAAGTTACAACTCCAAAGGTCACTTTTCACTGTGTCACTTTTCTCCTTTGAAGGGCTAATGAATCCTTTTTCATGGCATCTAAGCTTCAATAAGCACACTTTACTGAGTTTCTTTTTCATGAGTGAGAAGTGCTCAGAATTTTATCAAGGCGAAGAGCTAGCTGCATTGTGTTCATAGTGGCTGATAACCAAACCATGCATATTGGCAAGCGTTTGATGAGCATTATACCACGTAAACATTTAATACTTTATACCCATTTCATTAAACTGCACTGCAAAAACTGGGGTGTTAAAATTGACACAGTGGGTGTTGTCACTTATAAATACCGAAAAGAGAATCAAAGTTAACGTCACAGAGTGTTAAAGTTACACCAATGTAATTGTTTTGGCAGAAAATAGAGTTATGTTAACACCCTGTAATAAATGCTTTGCGGGAACTCAAAATGGCCGCCATATCCAGCGGCCATCTACGGTATTGCTTTTAGCCTGTATTTAAGGGTTCAAACTTTATTAAGCTTGCAACTTTTCATGCCAAGAAATACCATATAATCATCATTCAGGCCTTGTCATTGTAACCTCGGTGACAAATCTAAAATATTTAGATTTTTCCCTAAAATGAAAAAAAAACCGCAATAATAGCGTGCCCAAGAGTGACCCCATTACCTAAAATTGTCGCTCGTACCACGAAGTGACCTATCTCGTCCACAGTAAACAAAAACGTGTTTGGAGAAAATCACGATTGAAGTTGCACTAATTTTCAAATTGCTGTTTTGGGGTCTGCTGACTCTTTCTATCTCATATTTATTCAGGCAAACATAAAGCTGACTACCTTATTCGTACAGAACTGTCAATGTGCTCTCATTCCTGCAACTATTTTAATTAGTAATCAATTCCTAAACACATATGTCACTTCGTGAAAGTCAAAAAACGAGTTTTGCCCGCAGAGCGCTATGTACAAACCAATGCGTATAAACACCTATCTAGATAGGTCACTTCGTGAAAATACTACACTTCCAGATTTGCGTTTCACGAAGTGACCTATCTGGACAGGTCACTTCGTGAAACGCAAATGTCACACACGCGTCTGAACTGCGCGCGCTGCAGCGCTTTGTATATCATTGGTAAAGTGGTATCTAGATGGGTCACTTCGTGAAATTACAAAATGGCAAATCTAGTGATACGTCGTTTATACTAATTAGTGTAATTACAAAACCATTACGTATAATGAACTGAAACTTACTGAAAATGTTAACAGTAGTGAGTATATTAATAATTTGTATAAAAAATGATTTACAAAAATTTGTGATCTTTAACAGATAGGTCACTTCGTGGTACGAGCGACGAAATGTAATATCACGTTATTAATTTTATCTGTTAGTTTCAGAGCTCCAAACAGAACTAAAGTAGTTCAGTTTTGAGATGTTTCCTGAGGACAAATTACATCTTTGATCCCACGTTTGTGCAAACACCGACTACTTCGTACTTTTCTCCAGGTAAACACTGAGGCTCATTCGTGCAATGAAATAAGATTGTATTATTCGTATTGATAATGTTGTACATCCCTTGAATATTTTGTATAGTAATGATACTGGTCTTATTGTTTACGATGCTATCGTAGTGTGATTAGTAAATTTGAATTATTTGCATGCTCTGCTATTGATAAGCTGTGAAATGTGTTTATTATGGTCACTTCACTTGAGGGTTTTACATGAAGATGAATAATCTAGAGAAACATTCCGGAAACAAATGCATTGGTAACTGTATCGAATACACAACATTAAGCGGGCATTTCTGTATTTACATAATTTGTTAGAAGAAGCAATGTAATTGCTGTTTATGGAACTTGCACAACCAGTATGCAATACAGCTAATACAATAACTTGGCTATCTAATTGGTTTAAACTTACTCTTTGTTTTCAGTCAAGAAGAGTCAAGAAGAGTAAGCTAAAGTTCATTTGCATACAAGCAGTAGTGCTGTAGTAATACAGAGCACTTCACAAGAAAAAAGTACCATAAGCAAATTGAGTGCACTAATATTGGGAAAGACAGTTGGTCAGTAGCACTCAAACATTGAACAGGAAAGTACCATGAAAAATTCACTTTCCAATCAAACCAAACAAACAATGAGAAGACAGTAATATTTGAATTTGTGAATTGCTGTCGCTTTACACTATGTTATTCAGCCTCATGACTTTTGTCTCAATGATCACCGATTTTGTAAATGCACATGGTCATTTTAGCGATTTTGCTTTTTAATTAAGATTTATGTTATTGTAATTACTGGTGTCCAAAGTGATATTAATAATGTGTATAGGTCACTCTATAGGTCCATCCGATAAAATCAAAATGCGGACAGAAGTTTGACACATGGAAAGGCAATCCTTTCTACTGTATGCCTTAAGAGTGAATCAGTATTGAAGTCAAGACCTCCCCGTCCAAGACCGAGACGGAGAACCAAGACCAAGGGGACGGCTTGGTCTCTAACACTTGAGTCAATACCCAAATGATCCACATGACATTTAGGCCTACTATCATTTCGGTTTTTGGGGAAATTTAATGCTTTCAAATAATATGGTGGTATAAAAGGTTAACAATGGTCAATCAAGGACAGTAAGCATAGTCCGTAGCAAATATAGGAGAAAATTCGACTTGATTACACCATCCTTCCTCCATGGTTACACAAGTGATTCATGTTGCCTGACGATTTGCATTGAGATTAAATTCTTAGAAGCTTTATCCCCTTCATTCCCACACAATAATTAGGAGCTTCAAAGTTTGTATTGTATCATATTACGGATAAATGCTCGAAATCTGTTCGTGGCCTATTTTTCAATGTGAATGCTAATAAAAGTCTGTTTAAAAAATAGAACAATCTCTAAATGTTTACATGTTTTTCAGTGAGCTGTGACTCATATGGTTGCCTCGTATTCCACCAGCACCAACAATACATAATGTCAAATCCATGTAATACTTATCCATAAATTATCTACAGAAAATGTGCAGCGTAACATAACATTACAAATCATCACCGCAGGATTAGTTCAAGTATACTCCAATACAACAACCCACTATTTCATGGTGGGGGTAGGGGTGGGCGGGAAGGGGGTTAATATTGATATTGACATTTTGAGGAACAATTATTTTCGGATGTCCCTGTGTATAGGCCTAAAGCAAATTTAATGTCAACAAGAGATGTCAACATGGATGTTTCAGTAATAGTTTACCTGTGTTTACTCTACCTTTCCCTAGTATCCAAAAAACACAGCAAACAACAAACATTTTAGCGAAAATAACAAGAACCTCATGTTTTGTCAGACTTGCTGTGTTGAGGCTAAATTATATTGCGGCAATTGGAGAAACAACAACAGTGACAGTTATTTAGAATCAAAGAATATACCTTTTGATTTTGTGCATGTGCATCTGTTTAGATGTAGAACTCTAATTATTCAAAGTAACAGCGATGCTGTTGAAACCCCCAGCCCTTGTGGATTTTAGCTAACCAAAGCAACCCACAAACCATGTTCTACCAAGCACTGTGACCTTTACATTAAACTTGACCTCCTGACTTTACAACAATTTCAAGTTACCTTGTCTCATCCATCCAAATTTGTGGCAAAATAAAATAAATCACACTGCGACCTTGACCTTTGGCCTCTTAACCCCAAAACACTCCTTTCCCCAAGGACACTTCCCCAGCCTAGCTTCAAGTTCAACTGCCACTTCTAAAAGGAGTTACGGTCCACAAAACCATTATGTTGTTACTCTATACCACCATGACCTTTACCTTTAAACTCTTCACCCAAAACAATCCAAATTTTCAAGTTCTTTTTAATAAGGGAAACCCCACCCAAGTTACCAGTCCAAATGTTGCTTCTAACTGGAGTACGGTCTGGAAACCATTTTGCTATAACTCACCACCATGACCTTAACCATTGAACTTTTCATTACAAAACAATCCCAATTGTTATTTTCCTAAGGGCAACCCCACCCTATGTTAAAAGTCAAAATGTCACTTCTAACTCGAGTTACGGTGTGGAAATTATTCAGCTATAACTCGTGACTTTGGCCCTGAACCATTTTTACCCCCAAAACAATCTTAATTTTTCTTTCCCTGAGGTCAACTCCCACATATAAGTTACCTGTGGGCAATTCCACACTGGGCACAAAAGTGTGAAATGGGACGAGAAAAGGGATAGTAATGACAAAATGAAGGATGTTGTCATGTCTTTTTGTTTGTGTGTACATTCGAGGATTGTGAATGAAAAAAGGGTAAATGACCGAGCATTTAGGAGACTGGAGGAAATAACAGACAATTTTGCAAGCATTTGGTGAAAGTTTTACAAAAGTAAATTGATTGGCCCAATGATGTCAAAAAACCAATTCTTCAGACCTTTAGGGAAAGTTACAAGCCAAAGTTAAGAAAGCACATTCCCTGGATGTTTAAGACAATATCAGTTTTGAAATAAATTTATAAGTACAAACTTGGACGGAATTTTGTCTACCCAATGTTAATACATTGAGTCATTTCAAAGTGTTTTTTGCTAAATACCCATGATAATATCTCAGTTGTACTGCTTACCTAAGGGTTAGGAATTTTATTGGCACAAAAAGTTGTGTTTCTTTATTCTTTATTGACTTTCCTGGCCATTTGTCTGTCTTTGTTACACAAAAACTTTTTCAAATGATCTTGTATTTTCTAAAGGTCACTGATTTATTAATGATTTTTTGGTATTTATCAATCATGAACAGCTTTGGAATATACAGGAAAAGACTGCAACACAATAGTTGCTTTTGTCAAACCCTCCCTTGCCTCTCTTACAAAAATATCTTTTGCCCAATAAGTGTGGAATTGCTCAAGTTACAGTTCAGAAACCATTTAGCCATAACTCACCACTTTCCTTTCCCCAAGCTTAGGCAAACTTTTCTGCTTAAGCATCACTATGGGCCACAGGGCCTAATTTCAGAGAACTGCTTTCAAAGCAAAAAAACATACCTAACAGTTTCCTGTTAAGGAAAACTGAGCAGGAAACCAGTCACAGATGGTACATGTTATTATTCTAGTAAGCAAAATTGGTGTCTATGAAAATGGGGCCAGTTGTTAAAATCAGAGAAATTACAAAGAAATACAGCAAAGTATTCAAAAGTATCAGCACAGAGGCATGGAGTCCCTTTAACACAGAAGCCAAGACTATTCGCATAGCTAGGCTGGACCAATGCCTCAAAGAAGGCATAATCAAAGAAGTTCCACAAGGTGAACCAATTAGAGGTCTCGTTACATGATGGTTGTACCAATTGTAAGAAAGCTCTGACCAGTCTCTTCTATTACATGCAGTATAGCACTAAAAATGTTCATAAAAAAGCAGAATACAATTATGTTAACAATGGTTGAGTCCAGTGTGACATGAACTCAAGTTTGTTTACAAGAGTGTTTAGCCCCTTTTTCAGAAAAGAGAACTTACATATCACTAGACAATGAAATAGTTTTGAGATTGAGAAATTGCCTCATCTTTGATTTACAGATTATAATCGTCATTATAGTTTGCCCTTGAGTCACTCGCCATATTAAAACAATGGAACACATTGGAACAATGACACTTAAACAATGATTTCAGCTTCCTACCTGATTGAATTAGATGTCCAGGTTTGGGCTCAATCGAAGCACACAGCTTTGTTGAGTATTGTGCCGTCACAGTGAGTGTACTATCAGGCCTGGTGAGCTGATTCTGGGCCAAACTCCAATGAAACCTTGAAGACATCTCTTGTAACTGGAGAAGATCCTAAAAATAATTGTAAAAACATGGGTTGAATGATGTTCTGTAATCGGAGTTTAATACAAAAAAATTGAAGTATTTTCGAATTGCCATCACTGAAAGTGAATAAAACCTCTCAGGGAAAGGTGATGAAATGAAAGAGCACAATTTAAATTGCCAGTAAACAGCAATTAGAGAAATAGGCTGACAATGTTAAATAAAAGGTCTTAAAGCAATCCTTTTATCTGACAAAACACATGTCAGACTATTGGCATAACAGATTGGAAAGCATAAAACAATTGTTCTTACCAGAAAAAGCTTTCCAGCCAAAATACCATTCTACATGTACCATCTGTTTGACTGGTTGCCTGCTAACAATTACTAAGCAGAAATTAATTCAGCAAATTAAGCAGCGCTATGGGCCACTAGGCTTAATTTCAGAGCTGCTTAGGAAAAAAATTGTGCTGAACAGATTGCTGCACTGCAAAACTCAGCAGGAAACATGTGATGTACATGTGATGTGGTTCTTTGGCTAGTAACCTTATTATAGTAAGCAAAAATTGGTTTGTGCTTAGCTACCTGTTTTGTTTAAGCACCACTATGAAATCATGCCCGGTTATCCAAATCAGAGAAATGCCAAGGAATGCTTGGGGTATACAGTAAAGCCATTAATATCTATGCAGGTACATGTATGAGACTGATGAATAGTAGACCATGCACAAGATGATAAATTGATTTATAAAACGAGTCACCCTAAGAGTCATTACAAAGAATTGTTCAAGTCATGGAGTCAGAGATATTTGAGGCTTTGCATGGCGTTGTACTCATATGGGATTGAAAACTTTCATAGGTTGTAAAAGTTTGAATGTGAAGAATGACAACCAAATTGGTGTATTACCTTTGGTTAAACTAGGATTTACCTTCATGAACAAGCACTCAATTCTCGTTTTATATTTCTTTTGTAAAATGATGACCTGTAACATCAGACAGCCAACTTGTAATAAAAAAAACCCCAGGAAACTGCCATAGAAACAGATGTTCGTGCAGCATTTTGGGTTTTCAATGGCACAATTCAAGAAAAAACAGAAATCAGCTGATCCACTGAGATTTGCATGCCTGATACAAGGTATTAGTATGTGACTTTGAACACATCACAACTTTAGAAAAAAAAGAATTCTCATCACTTGTTACAGTTTTGAAGTAACTTAATTTTATACCCAGTGAGAGAAAGCTCTTTTTTTTAAAAGAAAGTATAAAAATCTCTGAAAATGCCTAAAAAGTGCAGAACATAAAAACTCTTGACAGTGACATGGCCTGAAGAGATTGGTTAATGACAGCGTTGTCACCTTGCTTTATAAATGACAACTAACATACTTACTTACAAATTTTGGCAAAGGGAATATCAATTGAAATAGCCCTCTATTGCCATGAGCCAGGGAATGTCCTCATCTTTGATTACCACATATTCACTACATTATTTAAATGTCAATGAATTGGTTTGCTCTTTGATGAAACAGTGACACATACCTAAGTATTCAAACTTCCTACCTATTGAGGTTATCACAGTGTTGCCACCGTGTGTCACCGTCCTTTTTCTTTAGTGTCACTACAGAGTGGCCACATAAAGAACAGTGTCACCACAGTGTCACCATGGAGAAAATAGTGTCACAGTGTCACCACGTCATTATAGAGAACACAGTGTCACCACAGTGTGACCAGGTAGAAAAAACAGAGTCACCACTAGGCCTAGTCACCACAGTGTGACCACTTTAGAGAACACAGTGTCACAAAACCATATTGTTATGACAGTGTAGTGTGAAATAGTGTCAACAGTCATGCAGTGTGGTACCATAGAAACACTTCGATTCGAGAAATAAAATAAGCACTTGTTTGTTACTCACTAAATTATTGTTCTTACTCGCCACAGGAACGGTGGGTGGTGTGAAATAGCCCCACAGCATTCAAGGAGTTAACTGTAAATACGGATAGGCCCTAAGGTGCCAAGTAGCAACATTTCCACAGTACGCCAACTCTTCAACCAAACATAAATACACATGCTTTTTGTTGAAGCCTTGCTTTGGCACTGGAGGGCGCTATGTAAGGTGAGCCAGACGGCCAAATCATTTCAGCAACAATTTCCCCGCCAAAAACTAACGACATCCTTCAAACCATAAACCTTACTTTCCTGCCGTGGAAACCATAACAGGGTATCCATTAGTTCATGATAGATTGTCACCAGTTGTTTATAATTTTTTCTTGACTCAATAGTCCCAAACTTAGGCCTAGTAGGCTATGGTTACTATGAGCTCCCCATCCTTTTCGACTTTATTCAGTTTGTGATTTATCTGAACTTTAGTAGGCCTTGAGCACTCAACGTTTTAGAGCAGGGTGGAATAATTATATGGATTTGAAAGATTCGAATAGTCGATTTTTAATGGTTTTTTTCTTCAAATTCTAAGGATAATAAACCGTTTGTTTTTGAAAGATTCATTTAATTCCCATTATTTCAAAGCACATTATTTCAAACCTGTAAATATATCCTCAAGCAATACGGGGAGGGCACCTAGTTTACCAGTGCTGTATTTTTACGGTTTGATTGTTTTCTGTTTTGTTTTGTTTTTAATTGATTTACTTAAATTGAATTTAAATTGAACTGTTTATTCTGTTTTCCAAGTTGCTCCCTACACGCGCCCGAAGGCTACACTTTTCTAAAATAAAATAATTATAAAACTTTACATTTTACTTACTTTTGACCCAAGAGAACAACAAATCCTTCCTCTCAGCCAAATTGGATAAAACTGTAGGCTAAATAAGCACAATAAATAACAACGGGTTTCCAAATCTGCCAAGGCGGCACTTTTTTAATTAAGGATTATGGGAAAAAAGCTCATTAACATAAAATGCATAGCCCTAAAACAGTGTGTGAGCAGACGATCTTTTGTGTCGCGATATGCAAATATTATAAATGAATGACAGTTCGAATGTCGTCACAATCTGTGAACACGCCTTTACGGAAACAAAAATGGCGTCTATGCAGTTCATCTGGAGGAAAGGTAAGGAGAAACATTTTGATTCAAAAAACATTTTATTTTTAAGCCATTGGAACCTGGAAACACGTATAAATTAAACATGTTGTATTCTAGTTTTAACTGAGCCAAGTTTTCCCGGTAAAAGTTGGCTACCAAAGCCAAATAATTTCCGTTTTGGTGCCATGCCCATGGTCCCTTCCCCGAACAAAGAGCCCCCGCTTCACAACGTGGTTGGTGAGCACACTCTCGTTTATGTCGACATTGGACTCATTTTGTAAGCCCCTAATAATAATATAATGTCAATGCAAGTTCATTTTCCTTTGCTAAGAAACAATGTTTTTCACTTGCTGAGTTTTGTTGATGTTTTTTGGGGTGCTAAATGCTGGGGGAGGGGCTACAAATTTTGTAATGCTTGGGGGGTAAAAATGGCATTCTAATTACTAATAATGGCCCTGTCAAACCTTGACGTTTTAGCCAGCGTATGCAAATGTTTGCGAATACGCTGGCGTACGTCAAATAAGTTATGGGTAAGTTTTGTATAGGAGCACGCTGAAGCACGCTGGTAAACGTCATAGTATGGCAAGGGCGTCGAAAAATGTTGTGCATGCTCAAAATTTTGACGTATGCCAGCGTCATTAATATGTGATTCACTTCACTGAAACAGCAGCAATAACTGCCTCAGCCCCACTTGGGTGGCCAAGCTAAGCGGTCAGCAATCCAAGGTGCATTCCCTAAGGGCTGGTCGGCGGTTGAAACTGCGGAGTAACTATAGAATTCAGGTACACTCGGAGCTCCCACTGCGCCTCCGCGGAGACGGAGTCGCGGTCACGTCGTTAGAATAGTAGTAAAGTGTGAATGTATTTTGTGCGACTGATACAACTGATAAAATGTTAGGAAGGTGTGGGCAATGGCCGATGGAGGGCGTTTTTAGGAAGACGTGCGTGCCGGTGCAGAGCGTGAGGGCATGATGCGATCGTGAAGACGGGGGAAGCTGGAGGCGCGGAGGCGCGGAGACGTGGTGTGGGCAATGACCGATAGAGGGCGTTATTAGGAAGACGTACTAGCCGGTGCGCGAGCGCGTGAGAGGGCATGATGCGATCGTGAAGACGGGGAAGCTGGAGGCGCGGAGACGTGGTGTGGGCAATGACCGATAGAGGGCGTTTTTAAGAAGATGTACTGGCCGGTGCAGCGCGTGAGGGCATGATGCGATCGTGAAGACGGGTGAAATGATCCTCTAATGGGGTCATGCATAACGGCAATAATATTCATATTAATGGAATTCGGGCTTTCTTTCCCTTCTTGAAATGATCCTGTAATGGGGTCATGTGTATTACGTCAATATTAATATTATTTATATGGAATTCGGGCTTTCTTTCCCTTCTTGAAATGATCCTCTAATGGGGTCATGTATTACGTCAATATTAATATTATTTATATAGAATTCGGGCTTTCTTTCCCTTCTTGAAATGATCCTCTAATAGGGTCATGTATTACGGCAATATTAATATTATATATGGAATTCAGGCTTTATTTACCTTCTTGAAATGATCCTCTAATGGGGTCATGTGTATTACGGCAATATTAATATTATTTACATGGAATTCGGGCTTTCTTTCCCTTCTTGAAATGATCCTGTAATGGGGTCATATATTACGGCAATATTAATATTATTTATATGGAATTCGGGCTTTCTTTCCCTTCTTGAAATGATCCTCTAATGGGGTCATATTACGGCAATAATATTCAAATTAGTGGAATTCAGGCTTTCTATCCCTTCTTGAAATGATCATCTAATGGGGTCATGTATTACGGCAATATTAATATTATTTATTTGGAATTCGGGCTTTATTTCCCTTCTTGAAATGATTAAAATAAATTGACAGCACAGTTGTGCATTTTCAAGCCTAATGAGGGCGCTGTTGTGCATCTTTCAGAGTGCCCCCTAGGTTGCCAAATATTTATAATTAAGCAACAGAGCGCAACCTCGACTCCGGTGTAGGGAGGCTAGGCCCTACTGTGTACGTACGTATGAACGTGACCGCGACTCCGTCTCCGCGGAGGCGCAGTCATAGCTTCGAAGTGTACCTGCATTCTATAGTTGTATCGAAACGGCCTAAATGTGTTCACTTGCCATTGAAATGTTGGCACCCTTGCTCCGCCCACAGCCTGGCTGGCCACTGACGTCGTGATTTGATTGGGATCATTTCAAAATGGCTGCGCTCAGTATATATTGAGGGAAGTAATTCAGAGGAAATTTAAAAAATTCAAATTTGTAAGGTTATTTATATAAACTTCCAAATCACTCAGGGCAAGCTAAGGGGCCAATCAGAATAGTCAATGCTAAAAAAATTGATCTTTTTTACAAATTGTTGGTGGGTGTGTCAAAAGAAATAACGGAAAACCTAAATTCAGTTTTTACTCATTTTTAGGGAAACAAATTCTGAAAAATTAAAAATTAACCAGCAGCCTCTTCTCCTGAATGTCTGCCAGCCTTCTGTCAACATGCTCAAACTCGTTCCAATGACCTTCTCTTTCACCCGATGGTGAGGTAATATGGAGGAACCCTTCAAACATAATGGGAATGAGGTTGGCAGTTTCATACTTGTCGCGTACCCTAATGAATAGCGTTAATATACATGTACAACGGAAATGTGAACAGACTAAGCGGCCATGCCATACCGAAGTGTATTTTTCCCATGGTGGTAATCAAAATTTGGGGTCGGTGGGTGGGTCAAAACAATTTTGAAAAAAGATTGAAATTTTGTAACATTGACTATTATTATGAATGGACCCTAAGAGGTAAGTGAAAACATTTAGTTGGTTTAAACTGCCGTCACGCTCGTAGGAATGCACCTTAGATTGCCGACCGCTTAGCTTTTAATCAAAAAATGTGTGTGTAGACTGTGGAGTGTGTGCAACTGTATATCATCCTTAAGGACTCCATGCATGTATAACTACCGGGGCAAAGGGTAGTGCAAGACAGCCTTGATCAAGGCACCCAAGAGCCGGCTTTTCTCTAATGGTATTTTATTTGTGACCCCCTCGCTCTCCCAGTATCAGTTGAATTCATTGTCTTTCGGGTATTAGTTCCTGCTTTTGCCATGTATGTGCCCATTGTCTTAAATTTTGTTTCTCTTGTCATTCCAGATAGAGTCACTGTGTGGTCAGGAGGCTACAAAGATCATGCTAAGGTGTGAATGCTTTTGGATACCACTGGCCAAGTACTGCTCAACATTTCTTGTTGCGTTTGCAGTTGGAGTAAATTGAGCAGGCCAGGTTGTGAGTGCACATGGATGCTTTACAAAAACAATGGAACCTACCGCTGTATGTCACAACTGAAGGACATACCAATAATGGTTTAGTGTCTTGCTTAAGGACATAGCAGGACCCGAACCCAAACTCTGCTGATTTCAGAGCTTAAATCCACAACTGAGAACTCAAGATTACAGGAATGAACTGTGTTGATTATAAGAGTGCATGGCTGACAATGCAGTCAACAGGTGAGTTTTGTTAAAATACCTGCTATACATCATTGAGTCAGTCCATTATGCCGGGCCCAATAGAACAATAGATATTTCAGCGATGCCCTAGTCAGGGTTCTGCCCACGGTGGTCGGTGCCGGAAAACCCGCCAGGCACTCGTGATTCCCAGACCACCACTGGCGGATTTTTCTCTTTTTCCGACCACCACACATTTCCCCCTTTTTTTGCCCACTTCCTTCAGAACATTTTTAACAACATGTAAAAGTAAATTAAGTAAAAAGTAAAAATAAACAACATGTAAAAGTAAAAATGTCATCCAAAGTTTCGAGTAGCCTACTTCTTTGGTTTGAGTCTATTTTAATGATCCAGGATTGAGCATCTGTCCCGCCTGTACGTACGATGCACATCCAACGATCCAACGGAAACATGCATTGATTTTACAATGGTTCCCAGTCACTCTGATTGTAGCTTTACGCTTGGAATAACATGATACCAGTTTCATCGTGTACGTGTTGCGTATCCTATTCCACGGCATTGAATACAACGTAAAATGAACTACAGAGTAAGGCACCATGATGTTATGCTTTAAATTGTTTTCCCATGACGGTAAAGGCGTGCGCGCACTGTGGAGGCCTACATGTAAATTCACGGCACGATCGTGCACAGACACAATCGAAAGGAAATTAGACTTGACCGTACTAGAGGGAAAAACAATTTCCACCACTAAAAAAATCCTGGGCAGAACCCTGCCTAATACGTGTACTTAAACGCACATTTCTCTGCCCAAGGAGCAGCAACCCAAATGGTTTGTTTACATTTTTGTAGTGCAATTTTGACCTGTTATATTTTTTTGGGACATTGGTCACTTCATGAGAAAGTCCCACTATTTCGTTGTGCAGGTTTTAGCTAAAATGTTAATAATTCGCGCAACGAATCTTCAAAAATATCAGTCTTTGGAGTAATCCCCCATCACACCTTCACCATAAATCAGAACTCCTTGAACAGAGACTCCTTGTGGTTTTACTAGATTATATAAGCAATATGAGCTTAATTGTGAAATTTGAACAAAACAAATTATTGTAAAAGGAAGTTATGGAAAAAAGGATGTGCCCTTTTTCACACGATTAGAAAAGCCCTTGCTACAATGTCCCAGAAAGAACCAATGTGTTATGCTGTCACTGTTGTATTCCTTCAAACTCTTCTCTACAGCAATACTGAAACTAAACTGAACCTTGAAACTCATCAAACATTTGAACTTTAACATCAAGACGGAACCTTAGCAATAATGTCATGATGATGATGCATCAAGTGTTGAATTACATTAGTTCAAAATTTAATATCTACAACAATTAATAACTCCTGAACCATACCCCTGTAGGCCACCCAGGGACAGGGTAAACGAGGTACTGAGTCAAATCTCTATTCACACCCCTGTCTCGCCCTCGACGCAGGACGAACTGACATGGCGAGTCTTCATGGCTCGGTCAGCTTGATAACCCCACCCCCCCCCCTCGGCTAAGTTGAAATCTCCACATGATGCCGGGACAGGCTATTACCCGGTTTCCCGGGCCAGCCAACAGCGGGTGTTCGTCCCGAGGGATTATCCACAGCCTCAGAAATTACCCGTTGCTCTGGTATCCCTGTGTCCCAATTTTCATCCGAAATGTCTGTGGATTTTTCACAGAGCTGTCTAAAAAGATGGACTAAAAGAACTCAGAACGACGTACACGTCAGTTGTCGTCAAGTTCTGTGAATCCTTGGGTCAGTTCGGATGACTCGATCTCTCTGGCCGAGTTTTTGCAGGCCTTCAGCTCCATCTTGGCCTCCAGGTCAGCCCTTAGTGCCACATGTTAAGCAACAGTTACGTCGACCCCTCCGAGGTGTCAACCCACACTCACCACCCACCGGTGATTGACCATTGCTGGATGACTCGGGCCAAACAAAAATTACCACACACAATGAGCCGAGCTCCGGAGTCCTTTAGGGCCGTAAGCCTGCACCCATCAATAGTGACCACCTTGTTCCTACAAAAATACAACTTATTTAATCACCTAGAATCATTTATAGGGCTCCCTCTCTGGGTGCTCACTGCCAAACCCAAAATTAGCTACAGTGTGATGGATAAGTAAAAATGTTGAATATTCCGGCAATACACTCCCTCAACACATACAACTGAACTTACACAATGCCCTCTACATTCCAAATCCATTAATTACCCATTGTTTTTCACGGGGAATAGTATTATTAAAATCACATTGTAACAACGCCTTCCCCATTTAAGATTTACTTTCTAAGTAAAGTATCCAATATAAATTTCACAACTGTGATTAATTTAGCTACAACTTAATTTACTCTGGGCAACGACTGAGAAAATCTGCCTCAATATTGTCTCTGCCCTTGATAACCTTGACAACGTATCTATACGGCTGAAGGCTAAGTGCCAATCTCATCACCCTACTGTTACTGAGCTTGATTTTGCAATGTATGCTTGGGGATGATGATCAGTTTCAATGTCAAACTGTTTACCATACAAGTACACATGAAATTTCTTCACTGCCCATACCAGAACAAGGCACTCCTTTTCAATTTCTGAATACCTGCTCTAAATTTCTTACCAGCATAGCAGATTGGAAATTTCTCTCCCTCAACATCTTGCATTAAAACTGCCCCTATGCCTTTGTCTGAGGCATCTGTACGCAGTGTATACGACTTTGCAGGATCAGGTAGATGCAGTATTGGAGCTGTCGTCAAACGGGACTGTAACGTCCGAAACGCCAATTCTTGTGTTTCTCCCCAGGCAACTTTGTTTGACTTTCCCCTTTGGTGAGATCTGACAGTGGTGCTGCTATGGCAGAAAAATTTGGCACAAATTTCCTGTAATAGCCGACCAAGCCCAAGAATGACCTGACCTTCTTTTTGTACTGGGTCTCGTAGCGGCCAAATTTCCCGGCATTTGCTTCAAAGCCCTTCACCCACAACATGCCCTAGTAACTCAAGGGATTTATATGCTACATAACATGTACTTGGTCGTGCAGGGTTCGACCTTAGCGGTGGTTCGCTGGCCAAATGCCAGTTGAAACGGCGCGGACCAGCTGAAACACCTTGCCAAGTGGTCTGGCTGGCCAGTCAAAAATATAAGTGCCGCAACGCTCAACACATAACGATCACGATGTATGTACACAACGCACGATCGTGCGACACACCATTTCCAATTTACAGGCTGGTAGTCTTTTATTTTGTTACTTTGCGTGCGACAATAAATGCAATAAACATTGAACGCTAGAGGGCATTTTAGAACAATTCAATAGCGAGAGTAAACGCCCTCTATCGGTGAAATTACGCGATAACATACAAAACCAAGTTACAAACGCCTTGACCAAAGACTTGACGTTTCTGCACATGCTCGGGAAAAGCGGTTATTCCCCGAAATTGCAATGTCATCATCCTTGGTGCGCGCACGCTGTAATCCACAGCATTGTCGTTGCTGGCACTCATGCAAATTCTGTCGACAGCATGGTCAACGGAGCACAGTTCTGTGGAAATTTGAGGTGGTTTACGAAAAACTACAGAATGTCTGTAGGCTTTATTTTACAAAAAATGACCATCTTAGGATACTCTGGATGAACAAAAGAGTATTTTATGGTATAATGTAAGATTTTGTTTTTTGTTTTGGGAGGTTTATTTTGCGGGCTGATTGAAGGACTGCTATTGTCTGTAGCGATCGTGCGTAACACTAACCCTCCTTCTGTGGTACTGTAGATCATAGAGCAAGGTCCTTGCTCTATGCGTAAATTAATGACAATCATCAATAACAAGTTCATGGTTTTTGTTTATCAAGTCGGTTTTAAAGTTATTTGTTTTAATTAACCACAATCATTTTCTTTCATAAAAGTACTCGTCCCATGGAAATACTTTGACTTGCTGTCTTTGGATACTGAAACCATCATCCATGGATTGAAACTATCCAAAGATCATTTCCATTTTGCTTGAACAATCTCACCTGTGTTAAGTTAAATTATTATTATTGTTTTCATTTAATAATGACAACAAAATGTTTACACCATCAACAAGTAAATGTACTACTAACAAACACAATAACTGTCTTAACATAATAAAGTAGGGCTATCAATGTATAGTTAACTTGACGTTGCAATTCATTGAATTGAAATAACTATGATCGAAAATCAGGACATTGTTTCAATCTCATCAGTATGAAAAATGTTATAAAAAAACTGACGGACCAGTTAAAAATCAATCCAACTGGTCCTACTGGCTAGTTGAAAAAAGTTTAGGGCAACCCCTGTCGTGCTGTTAGGCCAACGGCACGTAAACGGTTAAGTACATTTTGCAGTACACATGTGTGTTGTTCAAGGGTATCAGTAAAGATCAAAATATCGTTGATGTACATGTAGTTGATTACATGATCGATTCCATCTAACAACCTACGCATCATGCGACTGAACACTACAGGTGCATTTACAATACCAAATGGGAGTACTGTAAATTGAAACAAGCCCCCTTCTGTCTTAACTAAGGCAGTTTTATCTTTGTCCTTGCCTGCTAGGGGGATCTGCCAGTACCCTTGGACAGGTCAATCTTTGTAAACACTTTCCCTTCGGAAAATTCTTGCCAAAGATCTTCTATATTTGGGATAGGTTCAGGATCGAAGACTGTTATAGCATTCAGTTTTCGGAAATCAATACAAAAACTGACATTTCCTTTACTCTTGTTCACAATAACTATGGGGGTGCATAAGCTGACTCTGACTTCTCTATGACTCCCATTCTCACCATAGTTTCAATTTCTGAGTTTACAGTGCCCCTTAATGCATGTGGTACGGGGTATGCTTTGGTTTTCACTGGCTGTGAAGTTGTCAAATTTACACTAAATTCAATCAATTTGGTTCTACCCAGCAAATCTGTTAATACATCTCTGAATTCACTCAGAATTCCTTGAATTTCAGTCAACTCTGCCACACTGTGATTATCACTAATATTCACGTCGATTATTGTTTCTTTCTGTTCCAACGGTGGAATTCATCCTCCATAAATTCTTCACCATTTTCAAGCTCTATAGTTCCCAAACCTATCATTTCTATACACATGCATGCCGATGCTCTCTCTTCTTGAGTAATCTCATTGCGCATAACGTACTTTTGCAAAAGATTTGCATGATACACTTTGGTTTTGCCATTCTGGTCAATCCGATAGTCATGCTTGCCTACTTTCTGAGTAATTTGAAATGGACCCTTCCGTTGCAACAACAGTTTGTTTGAATCTGTTGGCAGTAGTATCAACACTAGATCTCCTATTTGAAAAGTCTATCTCTAGTTCTAGGGTCATATTAGTTGTTGTACCTGCCTGATGCTGTAGACAACTCTTCCTGTGCTAATTTACAGGTGGATTCAAACCTCTTTCTCAAATCTATGACATACTCATATGTCGTTTTGACCTCTTTTTTGCTTGCGGTATCCGTCCATAATTCGCGCAATATTTCAAGCGGACCTTTAACTGTGCGACCATATAGCAACCCAAATGGTGAGAATCCTGTGGCGCCTCTCTATACGCAAACAACAATGCAGGGAGATACCTGTCCCAATCTTTTGGGCGTTCTGCGCACATTCTGAGCATTCTTCTCATGGTTCCGTTGAAGCGTTCAACAAGACCATTGCATATGGTGTGGTGTGGAGTTGTTTCATCGAAATTAAGGTCCCAACTTCTTGCATCATCTGTGCTGTAAACTGAGTCCCTACATCAGTTAGAATTTCCTGCGGAATGCCTATCCTTGTAAATACTGTAAGTAAGGCTTCTGCAACACGCTCTGCCTCTATTCTAGGTAATGCTACAGCTTCGGGATAGCGCATGGCATAATCTACTATCGTGAGAATATATCAATTACCCTGATCAGTGATAGGTTTTAGTGGTCTTACTATGTCTACAGCTATCCTACGGAATGGTGAATCAATAGGAGGCATTTCATCGAGTGACACTTTACCTACTTTACCCTTTGGAACGGTACGCTGACAAATATCGCATTAGGACAATATCTTTTACATCTCCTGTAAACCTAGCCAGTAGAAATTTGCTAGGATTCAATCGCTGGTCTTCTTAACAATTAAGTGTAGTCGAATCGTGTGCCAACTTAAGGACCTGGTTTCTTAGTATCTGGTACAACTAACTGTCTGAATAATCGGCCTTTTCTACCTTGGGTGATCTTAATTCCCAAAGTACAAATTTCCAGTCTTGACAAACATTGTCGTGTTTTGGTACGTACTGAGCCCGAGTTTTCAAGTTGTCTAACCTTCTCTAAGGTAACATCACTCAACTGCTCCTTGATAAATTCTTCCCTACTTGCCACGTTTAACTTACCCGGCACCATTACTGTTGGAAACGCCTTTTCTTCCTTTATCTTCTGACTTCTAGTCTCTATTGCAGCTACATTTGCAACTTCGTTACTCATTAATTCACTATCTACTTCAGGCCTCAACCTTAAGCTTCAGAGGGTCAAGGCCACTTGGCCTTGAAGGCTCCAAAAAAGAGGGCACCAAGGCCAACTGAAAGGGCACCAAGGCCATTTTCAAACTTTTATTTGTTAATGACATGTATACTCCAACACGCTCACTTGACAAAAAATCGTTGCCCCAGAACACAGAATTCTTGGAAAAAATCATACAGAAAAAATATTAAGAAAGTTAATTCCCTGCGTGCTCATCTGAAAAAATATCAATCCCGGATCACCATCGCCCCATCTCCCCACCCAACCCAATGCTCAATAAAATATGTTGTTCCGGAAAATTCAACCAGACCTTGAAGTTGAATATAAAATTCTTGAAAAACAATATTCTTAAAAATAAATATGATTGTGAAAATTGAAAACGAATCCCCAACGTCTAATAATTGGCCTATGTAAACGTGCATGCCGACCATGACGAGGTTTATGCCTTCCGAGTTCCGTCTTAACAATCTCACCAAAAAAAACCGCGTCTAAACGTTTGCATTTTGCTGCTGCTCCAGCCAATTCGACCTCGTGCTTTTTCTTTACGTCTGTTATGGGATTGCATGATGATGGATCAATATTGAATTGATAGATTATGATAAAGATTTCCGAATTTTTTGCACCATTAACTGCTCCGATTTTGACATTTCCACGCGTGTACAAAAACGTTTGTTTGACAACGAAAAAGAAAGTTGCAACGCAGGCAGGTCGCTGGTTCACAAACATTTATCAATATATTTATCCAAAAGAACAAGCCTCGGATACCAGCGAAATAGCGAGAAAAAACATAGACTGAATCCGCTCGGCCCCATCCCTACACATACAGATCTCAATAGACAGAATCAATGCGAAAATGTGTAATTCAGTGTAGGGACCATAGCCAGTCTATACATTAGAGTAGTCTGGTGCCGTGCTTTTAGTAGTAATCAACTCAACAACGTTTGATATGGTTGCCATGCCACATTCTCCACACTGCAAGTACTTCGGTATTTTGCGCGATGGCAAACAGCCTTATGAAAACTAGTGTGCGGGAGCGTACGTTACGTCGTCCAGATACAATCTGACCTTAATTAAATGGGTCACAACGTTAGCATTATTTTTAATAACACTTTTAAATACATAATATAATGGAGTGGAAAGGGGCACGACGGCCAAGTGGCCGTAAGGTACGTGTTTTTTAAAGGGGCATCACGGCAATTCGCCGGGGCATCGCGGCAATGGCCGCTGGTGGCCGCTGTTAAGGTTGAGGCCTGCTACTTGTAAATTCTCATGAGCTGAATGCTGCCAATTAAGATCCGGATCCTGTGGATCTTGTACTCTGATACTTTGCCTAGGATTAATTCATAGAGTGGACTATTCATGCATAAAGCATCTAAGTCACCAAAGTAGTAAGGTGTGTCTACCTAATTTTTGCAAATGGAAAGCTACGTACTGTAGCATCAAGTAGTATGCATTTTTGCTCTGTCCCTACATTTTAACTGTCACTAACTAAATCTCTCTCAACCACCGTAGTGCTACAACCGGTGTCCCTTAATACATTTACCTTTGACGATCCTACAAACCCTTCAACTACAAGCATACCATTGCCTAGAGTACATGCGGCACTAGCTACAGGTATCTCGTTTCCAGCAGCTAATTTAACCGGTTTCCCTAACTTAGCTAAGCACGGCGTGGTCTGGGAACATCGATACAGCCCTAGTGGCTGACTAGTCTCAACCTTTTCCTGGACTTGAGTTACTCCGTCGTTTACAGATAAGCCTGCTACTTTATTTGAGTACTTTGTTACTAAACCGGTTTCTACAATTTCAAGCTATTTTGAACTCTATTCTGGCTGTTTCTGCTACCACTAGTTTTACTGAGCTATGTGTCTGATGGATTACTCTTATCCTGTTTAGATCTAACTATGTTTGAAAACTGAGAGTGAGCTAACAAATATTGGTCTGCAAAAGTGGTCATCTCTATTAAACTCTTAGGCCTACGTTCACGCAGAAATACTGTGAGGTCCTTTGAACACCCTTATATGACCTGTTCCTCACTATCAAATCCAACAAAGTGTCATATTTCTTATTGACTCCAGCTAGTTTAATCCATCTGATATGGTAGTCTTGAAGACGGTCAGCGAATTGCGAGTATGTTTCACCTTCTTCTGGTCTAGCTATACTACACTTTTCTCTAAAACCATCCTCTGTTAATCTATACCTCCTACATGTAAGTAGCGCTAATTTTACCTGCTTATAGTCTTGTGCCTGCTCATCAGGCAGTCTCAAATAAACCTCAAGTGCCAAACCAGACAATAAAGAACTTAGGGCAACCGCCCAGTCTTCTTCAGGCCATTCAGTAATAATCGCAAACCTCTCAAACCTTCTAATGTATGAGTCTAAGTCATCTTCTCTATCTTTGAATTGAGGTAACTTAGGTGACTTAATGATGCTCCTACCATTTGTGTTTAGTTGACTAGCATTTGCTTGAACTCTGGCGTTTTCTTGACTATCTTTAAAACATACTCTTTCATTTCCTTTAAATGATCTCGTTCTAATTGCCTTTCTTCTCGCTCTATGATGTCTTGCTGCTTCCTAGTTTCTTCGCGTTCTTGTGCAAAGTACATTAGGTATTTTCCTTCAAGTCCTAATTTTCTACCGCTTTCTAAATACTGCTAAAACTTATCCATTTTGCCAAAAATGTGTCAGTGCATCAGTCATAATACAGTTGTAACACTAGTTTGGTGATCCTAATATAAATAACCTGTTCCATACTCTGACCGATGTTGCTAGCTTATAGAGTGGTGATCAAAAGTGCTTTAATCTTTATGGAAAGATCTCCCGGACAAGCCCCCAATGTCACAAGACCATCCTTTTACGTGGTCTTGGATTTTTTAAATTAACACCTTCTCACCAACACTCCATAAAACAACCCGGACAAAAGGGTGAGCAGTGACTTCATGAGTCCTTCCTTATCTCTGGCCTCTATAGTGGCAGGGCTCGCCTTGCCTTGTCTGGCTAGGTGACCTCCCGTCCCTCTTCCTTCTGGTGGTTGCTCTAACCCAAGTTCCAAAACCAGGTTTAACCCTGGTTTTGGCGGGGGTGACAAGGCTGCATGATCATAGTCAGCTTTTCAGCTCTCTGACCAGTAGTAGTCTCTGTGAGTTGCTCTCTTACTCAGTACTGGTACAATAAACTGAAACTATCCCCTTTTAGCGAGGGTTACTCCAGGGCCTCAAATTGCCCAGCGTGACTTAGTCTTTCTTTGCAGCCAAGTCCCTCACCAACGCCCTTCCCTTTCCTTTTATACCAGTTTGAGGAATTTGAAAACTATTCATAAACTATTCAAAACCTCTGTTCCATTACGGAATACAATAGTGACCACCTTGTACCTACAATACTACAACTTATTTAGAATCATTTATAGGGCTCCCTCTCTGGGTGCTCACGGCCCAACCAAAATTAGCTATAGTGTGATGGATAAGTTAAATTGTTAAACATTCCGGCAATACACTACCTCAATACATACAACTGAACTTTACACAATACCCTCTACATTTCAAATCTATGAATTCGCAATGTTTTCACTGGGAATAGACTGTGCAAGTCTCGCACGTATTGGAACATTGCGTAAAATTTACGTTTGACGCAGTTTATAAAGAACGCTGACGCCTCAACAACCATAGACTGCAATGAAAAGGCTTGGCGTTGCAATTACAGCATCTGGCGATTATCATCGCACATCAAAACAAGCGTTTACATAAGTTTTGTGATCGGAGGTTAGCACAAAATTCTAAAATTTGCAGCAACGGAAGCTTTTCTTTGTTATATTGTTGAAATGATTTTAGTTTCATATTTTGTATCACTAAGTATTACATACCCAACAACATATATAATTTTCATGGTTATAAACCACGTTAAACTAAAATAATTGACAAAACAAAATCTTGCCCACGTAAATCTCCATATGGTCGGGACCACAATGGTCCCGGAAGTTCAAATATGCGTGAGACTTGCACAGTCTATAGTATTATTAAAATCACATGCGTGAGTGAATTAAGCATGCATTCTGTTAGATAAAAACAATATTGTTGCAGATATTTTTGAATGTCCGATGGACCATTTGCAGGGTGTTTCAGTTGGTCCGCCATCATTTCAACTGGCATTTGGTCAGGCCAAACCCCGCCCTCTTGGCGCAGCATATGATTAATGGCAGTTTGAAATGGTTGCACAATACTTGGGTTGAAAATTACATGTGTAACCCATAAGCTGACTTCACACAGAGCTAGTGTGAAAGCAGCAACACCGTGTTGAAATGTGTTGAACTGTGTAGATTTCAACAGGGATTTGAAGATTATAGTGTTGAAAAGCCTTTAGATTTTCTCGTAGGTCTCCCATCCAGCCCACCATCTCATCTTCTTTCCCCTCCTGCTTCCTGCTCTCAACCATTCTCCTGTTTGTTTTTCTTCCACTTAGGCCCTACCACATTTGTAATCTTTTATCATTTTGATTATTTTGATTGCAGTGAGCCTGATGAGCCATTGGAAGAGAACCACTTCACTACTCATTGATGTCACAGTAGCCTGGATATTCTGCATGAGCCTTGGACAAGGATTGAACAGTTCTTGTGAACAAGGGTTGAGTTGAAAAGAACAATGAACCAGGCAGTGGTCGATTTCAGCATCAGACTGTAGGCCCTGTGTGATGTCATCAAAGACCGTCTTGGTTTGGCTCTGATCTTCAGCCTGAATCTCACTAGGTGAGTTAACAATGTTTAGTTTTCTCTACAGTGATAGACAATGGGGATCTGTAAGTGCAAGATATGTCATAAAGGGATCTGAAAGTGTAAGATAAATGTAAAGTTAGAAGTGAGGGTAAGCCATTGATTGGTATCAAACAGGATTTTCAAATGAAAGATATGAACTTAATGCAAAAGTAGTTGGAGGTCAGATCATCCTAGCAAAAATAAAGCTTATGGTCTTTGGATATAAGATGAAGCTCTACTGTCTAAATACAACAATCTAGCTACCAGGCAAGCTTGTTGGTCTAGTGTTAAGACATTTGCTCTAGAATGTCAAATGTAGTGAGTTCGAATCCCACCCGAGCAATATACCTGTGGATTTTTTTCACAGGACTCTGGAAAGTACCGAGTATACAGTGCTTAACACACATCCATGTATTGGTAAAAACACAAGTGATATGCAATGTTTGAAATTTTGTACAATTTTGTTATTGCATTCAAGAAAAATATACCAAAAGGTGCAACCCTTTCTTGGTATATATGACAACTTGTAATTTTAAGAGCATTGTGTGAGAATTCTAAGTATTACAATCCATAAAAACCATGAAATGCTACCAAACATTATCTTTGGACTTTTGGCACACTGCTGGTTTGCTGTCGCTCATCATCATATTGTGATGATAAAAGGTCAGCATACAACGGTGTGATGTACTGATGTTTAATTGACTATTAATCCTTCTTTGAATGAGACGATCAGAATGTGTTTCATTAAATGTCAGAACTGATTATTATTGCAGCCTTCTTTCTACTGTTCTGGTAATGGGTGAGTTTTTTTAAAAGAGCATACAGTGTCCAGCTTGGTTTATTACAATTGTTGTTTTTTCCGTTCAATCAAAAGCTGTATTTATTCTGAAAATACAGCAGTGATAACGCAACCCTTTATACTATGGTTAGTGCAGATTGTTTTGTCTATGACTGATTTTAGTGGCGTTTTGAATTTGTGAGTTTATCTTCTGCTACTAAAAGTATGTCAGTTGTACTGTAGCACTACATAGGAAAATGTGCCCTTAAACTGAGGAATATTCAATTAAGTGTGAGCATCTTGGAATTATTGATCAATGTTGAGGCAAACCATTTGAAGATATGGAATAAAAAAAATGAAATAAATCATAGTGATTTTGACCATCAAAATCCCAAATAAATAGGAAGGCCTAGTTGTTACATGTGTATCCAGTCTATGTGACAATCTAAACGAACAGATTAAGAAGGCCTTAGTAACTTAAAGTGTGATGATGGTTTTGTTCCATTGGAATTGAGGATAGATTTAACATTTTGTGCTGACAATGTATTATGAAGTACCTAAAATAAACTGAATCTGCTGTGTCAACAACAGTTGCAGGACTTCAAATTACAAAAGTGTTTTTACGTGTAAATGTGACCAGTACAAACAAAGTGCAGGATTGGTATTTTTTTTTGCAGGAAAGTTTGATCAGTTTCATTCATACTAGTACCAATCCTCATGAGAAACATTTTCATTGAGAATATGGAATTTGAAGGCCCCTCAAATGTGCTTATTTTGATTTCAGCAATTGAAATAGGCCTCCTATTTGACACAAACAAAAAATTGACATTTTGTTTTGTTTATTTTTTTTTACTGAAACAGGATCAAAGAAATCAACACAATTTTCACAGGGTCACTGTATGTGCTAATTAAATCTTAGGGGATTTTATTCTACTCTTCCAAAAACCAATTATTCGATTTGGTGGCTAGGTCCAGTTCTTGAGCATGACCCCGCACTATCTTTATTCTTGCTGATTGTATCCTACAAGAAGCATCAATAATTAGGTTTAATGACGTTCCTGATTCTTTGTAGTAATGAACTCATTGGCATTTCTCAGACCACTTGCAAAGTGAGTTAATTTTCTGGGCTGAGGTCAGTGATAAAAATTACCCAGCGCCGTGTCCTTCCTCTGCAGACCTACATCAGGCCTCAACCTTAACAGCGGCCACCAGCGGCCATTGCCCCGGTGGTGCCGTGATGCCCCTTTAAAAAACACGTACCTTACGGCCACTTGGCCGTCGTGCCCCTTTCCACTCCATTACATTATGTATTTGAAAGTGTTATTAAAAATAGTGTTAACTTTGTGACCCATTTAATTAAGGTCAAATTGTTTCTGGACGTATGTAGCATACGCTCCCGCACACTAGTTTTCATAATGCTGCTTGCCATGCATCGCGCAAAATACCGAAGTACTTGCAGTGCGTGGAGAATGTGGCATGGCAACCATATCAAACGTTGTTGAGTTGATCACTACTAAAAGCACGGCACCAGACTACTCTAATGTATAGACTGGCTACAGGTCCCTACACTGAATTACACATTTTCGCATTGATTCTGTCTATTGAAATCTGTATGTGTAGGGGATGGGGCCGGAAGTGGGATCCAGTCTATGTTTTTTTTCTCGCTATTTCGCTGGTATCCAAGGCTTGTTCTTTTGGATAAATGTATTGGATAAATGTTTGTGAACCAGCGACCTGCCTGCCTTGCAGCTTTCTTTTTTGTCGCCAAACAAACGTTTGTGTACACGCGTGGAAATGTCAAAATCGGACCAGTTAACGGTGCAAAAATTTCGTAAATCTTTATCATATCTATCAATTCAATATTGATCCATCGTCATGCAATCCCATAACAGACGTAAAGAAAAAGCACGAGGTCGAATTGGCTGGAGTAGCAGCAAAGTGCTAACGTTTAAACGCGGGTTTTGGGGTGAGATTATTTGGCGTTGGGGATTCGTTTTCATTTTCATAATCATATTTATTTTTAAGAAAATTGTTTTTCAAGAATTTTATATTCAACTTCAAGGTTGAATTTTCCAGAACAACATATTTTATTGAGCCTTGGGGTTGGGTGGGGAGTTGGGGCGATGGTGATCCGGGATTGATATTTTTTCAGAGGAGCACTTAGGGAATTAACTTTCTTAATATTTTGTCTGTATGATTTTTTCCAAGAATTCTGTGTTCTGGGGCAACGATTTTTTGTCAAGTGAGCGTGTTGGAGTATACATGTCATTAACAAATAAAAGTTTGAAAATGGCCTTGGTGCCCTTTCAGTTGGCCTTGGTGCCCCTCTCTTTTTTGGAGCCTTCGAGGCCAAGTGGCCTTGACCCTCTGAAGCTTAAGGTTGAGGCCTGCTACATGTATATTCCTTCTGTGTATTCTTTCTCAAAATCCTACTGCAAGTTGAGTCCCCTTATCAAATTGAAAAACTTCAACAATATTATTGGACTTATGGGAAATATAAGTTCTTCTCAGGTTCAATCACTTGTGCAATATCAATGATTATGATCAAAATGGGTTGATTGTCTCATTTCCTAAATGCGACTGGGAACCATTACTTTGCGCATTAGCCAATCAAATAATGCAATAGTGATTGCGCACCCTGATTGCTATACACAATAATTATTCAAATTTATCATGGATTGTGAATAAATAATACATAAACATTTATGAATCAAAAGAAAAAGTTGCCCACATGCAGTCCTTTGGCAATACAGGGCAATTCCAAAATGTGTTGTTCACAGGCGCTTTTAATGCCCATGGTAAGCGTGGGATCGCAAAAAACGCGGTTCACTTACTAAATCAATACAAGTCCCTACATGGATTTGTCGTGAAATGAGGTGACTGTTGGGAGAGATTAACTTGTATTGATGAAGAATCATTTACTAAGTTAACAAATTGTGCAGACTATTTAAACTCGTCACATTTGAACTCACAAATTTTGGATGATGATTGTGCATATTCAATTGCACATGCCTCTTCCACAACTTCTGATAGGTGGCGCTCTAATGAGACATTACAACCTAAGTATTCATCCTGTTTAAAACAAATTCTGATCATGATCTCAAAGTGATCCATTTGACTCAGCTGTTGATCCATTTGACTCAGCTGTTGATCCATTTGATGCAGCTGATGATCCGATTGAGCAGAATAAAATTATAGTCATGTGATGCAGAATAGAGAACTGAAACTATGGCATCTTTCTGAAATACATAACCAAAGCATTGAATTGTCAGTGAAATTCAAGAAAGATCTTTGTGTTCAAATTTTGCATGTGTCTTTTTAATAACATGATGAGACAAACTTACACCATTTTCTCTGGAAATGTCTTCATCGGTTTCTTTCAAAAAGAGAGGCACTACTTTCTTCAACCTTCACCACTACATGTACTTCTTCCTTCTAGATCTCATGGAATGTTGAGGCAATACTTTGCCTTCAACCTTCACCACCACCCATATTTCTTCCTTCTAGATCTCATGTTGAGGCACTACTTTTCCTTCAACATGTTCTTACAAGATATCTTCATGAAATTGATAAAACCTGTACAAAAGAAATTGAAAAAACCTGTACCAGTTAGGTCTGTACAGGTACATGTAGACTCTCTACAGCTTTAAGATAGAAACAAACCTTGCTAAGGTATGACTTTGCACAAAAAAACTTCTCGCATGTGATTATAAGTTTTCAAGTCATGAAAGGATTTTAACAAACTCTTTCAGAAAAACCCTATTGAATACTAAAAGAAAGTTAGTTTCTTCTTTGGTAAGTATTGTTCTGAAAATAACTGTGAATGCAATGATAAAAGCGTTTCAGGCTGATCTTCTCCTTGAATCTTATCTTGAAAAACAAATATACATGGCAATATTGACAAATGCTTTCTGGCCAATTACCTTATGCATTGATACCATCGGCAACTTATTCAGCAGTTCTCAACAGTTTTGGGCAAACTCAGTAACTTTTAAGTGCAATAAGCTTAACTATTTTTCCTCTGAATAAAGACATTTGGTGTTTTTCCCTCATGTTAAGACTCTGGTCAAGGGCTTATTACATTTAGCACAAGTTTTTCTCAGAATAACTTCTGGTATAACAAATTGAACCAATCCATAGAATTACATGTTCATTTATACTTCTCTTTCAACATTGACATTTATCAATTGTATATGTGTCTAGTCCAAAAATGATTCAGTCTAACTGTGTTCCTGTAATGTTTATTTGGATTTGTGTTAAGGACATGGTAGTTGTGGTGCTTTTCATAAAGTATTCTGGGGGGTTTTATGTTTGAAAAGATTACTTGGTATAACATTTTATGGTTCTTACTAAAATGCTTTGTATTAAACACTGCCCAAAATGATCTTATTCTATTTGATCTTGTTTCACTTTCCTTGCAAGGACAGTGAAACAGGCATAACATAAAAACATGAAAAATGTAATAAGTAAGTGCTTTTTGTGACAAATACAAACACTTATTCCACTTTTGCGGGTTATCAAACAAAATTACATGTCTTGAAAGCTAGCGGATTGTAATGTTAAAGTATTATCCAGTCATGTTGAAGTATATTCCTGTCATTACAGTCAAAAGCCATTGTTATACCATGTCGTTAGCTCGTCCAATTTTGCTAATTGTTTACATACATGTAGTTCAGGGCTTGAATTTTACACTGGACCGCAGGCCCAAGGCCAGTGGTTTTAGTGTCGCGCCAGTAAACTTATGACCGGACAAGTCTGTGGGTCTTGTGTTTTCAAATGAGTATCAATACATGTACCTCACTGTGTAATATCTTGAATAGAAACAAATTATGTTCATGTTGACTTTGAGTCTGATACCATTCAATTATTAGTATTGAGTAATAAAGTATACTTAATACCCAAAAGACAGATGAAGTCCATCTTCTCCTACATGTCTTAGTGCAATTTTTGTTCAAATAAAAGCATTTAAATTCTTGTTGTCAGGACTCAGGAATTTTTTCTCATTCTGATTTTGGTCTTGTACAAAAATGCCTGCGGTCTTGTGGATTTTTCTCCCAAATTTGAGCCCTGTAGTTTCATATGGTTTCAGTACTGTACCAAAAACCTAGAAGCCACAATAAAGGCTATTGTTTTGTCAGAATTTTTTTCAAGAAGTTATTTTCTTGGCAAAAGCTATTGAAATTACATCAAATGGACTAATTACCAAAAACTAATCTCACCATAAAAATCCGAAAATCATTCAATTACACTGGCTAGATATCTACAAGAATGCCAATATTTCAAAAATGATATCAATTCATTTATAAGTACAATTTATTTAAATTATACATTTTTGTTTATTTAAAATTTGTATACAATTGAAATAATTATCCTGGGCATTTGAGGAAACTCTTAGCATGTCTTACACCTGTTATTAAGACCATTACTCATGAACCTATTCCATTTACAAATCGAATCAAAACAATATAATAGTATTGCTTTTATTAAATTGAAATGAATGAACTTCCATTTGGGAAAGAATTCTTAGTCAGTACTGAAACTTAATGAGTAAACTTAGACTTTATATTCTGAATAAATAATTTGTGAATGTCAACACATAAACAAATCAATGAACTTTAAATTGCCAAAAAGGAAGCAGTCTTGAGTTCTTAGGAAGCCCTGTTGTCAATATTGTATTACTCAATAGACATTCTAAATGAAAGACTCAAATAACAGGTACTATTATTGCATCATCTTGTTTAGACTGCTGACAAGCACTAGTTTTAATTCCTAACAACATTTTCCATTAAGCTGTGTTCGTTATACGATACTTTTTGGTTTGTTTGTGTGATGGCAATCTACTTAGTCTCCTAATAGAAACCTACACTTTCTGTAACTTTATGTTTTTCACAAATATAAACGAGAAGAAATAGTTAAGTGAAATGTCATTGTTTCTTCTAATCAAAACCCTTTTGCTTTCTGACTTGTCAATATCACGCACTGCTTTGAAATTTTAGATAAACTATGCCAATTTGCAATTATGATACAATTGGTGAATGCATCTGCAGAGTACACACATGTATAGTTAGTTTTGTGTGCAGTTTTGCGTCAATACACAACTCTTGCAGTTAAATGGTTTGTTGGAAATTTTGCTGGAAAATGGCACAAAAAGTAAGATGATTTTTAAAGAAGTCAAATTCATGTTAAAGTATCGCCGGTCATTGCAGTCAAGTGAATTATTCTAAAAGTTGGGGTTAGTGTTAACTTCAATGTTTAGGATAAACAGATCTTGTCATACACAAACTGATAGTTTACCCAAAGTGTAAGTTTCTTGTTTGAGATTCGTCTTTCATGGCATGTTCAGTACAGTGTAAACAAAGTGTTTAGGAAAATGTAGGGTAGGAATGAAACCTGATTTCAACTTTCAATAAGTTTATACTAGCCTGGTGGAAGTGACAATTCCTAAATTGTTTCAATCTGAAATTGAAATGGTATGCATGTCAAAGAGCCAAAGAAATATTAGACCATTTTCATCATAAGTCAACTATTTATGAGCCAAGCATCTCGAGAAACATCAACACAACTGTATACTAAAATCATTACAATTAGAAAGTTGCTTGCAACAACAGTGAACTGTTGAAATAAATGAGCATTTGATAATATTAACACTTAGAATTATAAGAGTGCAACAAAAATAGACTTGAATTATTTCTGGCGATAGTTATCAGATGAAGGAGATATCAGGAGTGGTCAGTATCTGGATTCGGATTCTTGTGGTGATGGCCATCAGAATGATGGGTCCAAACCCTGACTGCAAAAAGTCAAAATAAAAAAGGAGATACAAGGAGTGACCAGTAGCTAGACTTCTTGATACAAGTAGTTAATGTAAAAAAAATCTCATGGACAGTCAGTAACCAGACTTGGATTCTAGTGGCGACGGTCATTAGAATAACAGGTCCAACCCCTGACTGCGAACAGTCTAAATACAAGTACATGTAGGAGAGGTAAAGAGTGGTCAGTAACCAGACTTGGATTCTTGTGGTGATGGCCATCAGAATAACGGGTCCAACCCCTGACTGCAAACAGTCTAAATAGAAATAGGAGAGCTAAGGAGTGGTCAGTAACCAGACTTGGATTCTTGTGGTGATGGCCATCAGAATAACGGGTCCAACCCCTGACTGCGAACAGTCTAAATAGAAATAGGAGAGCTAAAGAGTGGTCAGTAGCCAGACTTGGATTCTTGTGGTGATGGCCATCAGAATAATGGGTCCAACCCCTGACTGCGAACAGTCTAAATAGAAATAGGAGAGCTACCTGACTACGAACAGTCTAAATAGAAATAGGAGAGCTAAAGGGTGGTCAGTAACCAGACTTGGATTCTTGTGGTGATGGCCATCAGAATAACGGGTCCAACCCCTGACTACGAACAGTCTAAATAGAAATAGGAGAGCTAAAGAGTGGTCAGTAACTGGATTTAGATTCTTGTGGCGATGGTCATCAGAATAATTGGTCCAACCTACTTTACTCTAACCATGTCTAAGACATGCACAGTTGTGTTTACTAATTGATCAAGATACAATCATTTGTCTCTATCCAGAGAGGTTGTTTTAACAACCTTTGCCTACTGTTTGATAACTATCGCCTTAAATGCTTACAAGAAATGGTTTCAAACAAGGCTCACTGCAAAAGTTCCAAACAGAAGGAGGGCACATCAGGTTGCAATGCACACAGTATTTTTGTTTTCTTACACGCTTTGTTTTCAGGGGTGGGAGATATAATGTAAAAAATAAATACATAATTTCAATGTGTAAGAGGAAACAACAACAACTTTAGTTGTCTCAACTAACTGTTTCCACTGTACTGTACATGCCATGAAAGTCATACAATTTAGTTTTAAATTTGTAGTATGAACTATTTAATGTTATTTGCAAAGACAAAAAGAGCTAGTTTTGCCACAAGTTGGTGTCTGTGTTCTCATATCAGGATGAGACAGTTTTAAAAGATTACAGGCACCAAAAAGAGAAAAACAACACAAAGTTTATTCCAACTTTTGCAACTATTTGTTTACTATTAATTTATTCACACAAGATTTAGATGTTTTTGAAAAGCCCTATTTAACCTAGCAGTTATGTGGTTATTGTTCTACATTTCTTTTTGTTTCATTGTTAGAGTAATTAAGTTGAAATGATTCTGGTAGAGAAAGCAATTCCAACATCTCGAAAAAGATAATACCGATTACGTTTCTTGTAGAAATGTAGAAAATAACCAAATCTTAAACTATGTTTTAGTGCTAACCTGGTCACATGCTTTAGGGTCTTTGTAAGGGTAGCGGGTAGCAGGAGCTACTTCAGGATCTGACACTCCTGCCCACGCAATGTTACAGGTCCACTTTCCCTCAGTGGTACTACCTGGTTGGGCCCTACCCGGGGTTAAGGGTATATTGAGAAACTCATGACTAAGCAGTGAAGACTTAGTGGCTGTAATGGCAGATAAGCTTTTACATGCAAGGAATACGCAGAACTTGGAGAATATGGATGAACTTTTAACCGTTATCTGCTTAAACTACTCAGATTGGCCTTGGATCAAGTTCAAATGAGAAATCTTACACTACCGCCGAAACAGTAAGACTCTGACAAGAACTTTACCAGTTTATCAAAGTAAAGTGTTTCAACCCTTGAAAGACTTGCCAATGATACTGCAATATTGACAAGGACCTAAGGCCTGATGCAGGGAAAGATATAAACCAATGGAGGATGTACGTATCCATTGCTAACAGCAGATTGATGACATCAAGATTGTAACCACCTATTCATCAGTCCTGTCCTGCATCCAAACCAAGAACTGTTTCCAAAAGAAAATGTACCGGAGGAGACTTTTAAGAAGGTTAAACTACAACCTGATGATGTCAAAGAGTGCATTCACATTCAGTAATAGCAACAGAACTGTTACCAACAGCCAAGGAGACCTTAAGAATCCAACACTGCAATTTCATTGAATCAACGAAGGATTGATAATCAGCTCTATCAACAGAACTCTTACCATCAACCAAAGGAGACTTAAGAATCTAACACTGCAATTTCATGACATCGGCGAAAAGAATTACATTCAGCTCTATCAACAGAACTGTTATCAAATTCAACACGGGAGACCCTGTAAGACTGCAACCTGATGATATCAAGGAATGGAGTCACATAAACTAACGTCATCAAAACTGTCTTTAAAGAAGGCTCCTGAGATTGCAAATGGATGGAATCACAACAAACTTTACCAACAGAACTGTTCTCAATAACCACAACCCTTCAGAGTGTGAGACTTGATGATTTCATGGAGTGGTACTTGGAGTCAACAAAATGAACAGAACTGGTATCAATAGAGTGGAATGTAACTGAAGGATTGCTCCACTTCACATCAGAGACTGCATTGCAATCCGTCTATCCATTCCAAACAAATATTGTAAAATTAATTAATGCATGTGACTGGGTAGCGGTTAACGTTTAAGTAAAAATTACATTGAATTCGCTTAATATTGAATTGTTTAAAATAAGTTAAAAATCTTAGGATGTTTCTTTCTTTTAAGGAAGGTACATAAACACACAACCTTATTCAGAATTTACAAAATTCAAAATAATAATAGTATCATCAGTGGATGGTATGAGCAAAGCTCATATCCACTACAAGGTACTCAAAGTGCTTTAGAAATATTACAAATTGTTGCCATCAGATTTGGTTGTTTTCAAAAATGCTTCAGGTTTCCCATCTAAAAAAATTCATAAAACAAATTGGCTAAACAAATAGTGCAAGATTGAGGGACGATCTACACCCCATGCAGTTGTACATTCCCATCAAAAGAATGTTAGTTAACTTTACCTTTATTTGGATTTACGGGTAGACTGAATAATTATGGTGAAAGACAAAATGTATTTTTCTTATGAATTCCTGATAGTTTTCAATGATAATGTTATTTCTCACAGTTGAGTGATTCATTTGGATTCAATCTGTTTGTCCATAATTTACTCCTTTAGAATTATTTTTTCAGAAGAAACTGTTAATAAGATGAATCAAATCCTCCTTTATGTTTATTTTCATCTCCATGAAAATGCGGTAAAATTTCAGGGGGGCACAAGGGGCTGCAATGTTTTCTAGGGGGTACTTCTGGCCAATTAAAACTAGTTTCATTTGCATTTTCTTAAACATGCCCCCTTTCAGCGCTTTTACATTTGTGTGCGATATTATGCCGTGGTGGTAAAAGCAAATTTATTGTCTATGTAAATAGAAAAATTATTTTTAAACACAAGATACCACATAAAAGCTCATACCAAAAAAATCAGGTATTGTTTAATCTTTACAAAAATATATTTCAAATGGGGGTGGGGAGCAGGGTGGTACGGACATCAAATGGGGTTGCACATGCCCTTTGTAGTTAGGCCAATGGACTCATAACAATGCATCTAGGAAAATTTGTCAATTTTTTCTTCTCGAAAAATGAGGTCTTATGATTTGAGGAATAAGATCAAAACAAACATTGCATTCAC
>CM037476.1:7751371-7773371 GCA_021014325.1 Plazaster borealis | reverse complement strand
TTACTGGGTACACAGTATCATGTGGTCACCTATCCAGGCCAATTAAAATTTTGTCCTTTGGTTTGTTTTCTCTTGTCAAGGTCACTTGTTAGGAACATTGAAAGAAGCACCGCATTCATTAAACCCTGACAAAAACAAGAGGCACCCAGGGCAATTCCTGTGGGGGTTTCATTTGCACTTTGAGGTCTTGAATTTGAATCTGTCTGCAGTAAATATTACTTCTTTGCCAAGATTTAATCATATGTTTTCCTATATTTACTCCAGGTTGGATCTATGAGTGGGGCCATCAGTCAGTAGATGAGTTGATTGGCTCATACCATCCCTTCAGCTGACCTGGAGTTTCTTGCGCTTCACCTCCCCAAGGAGGAAGTGGCGTGCAGACCTGGTGCTTTCCAACCCCAAAACAGTATGATTTGAAGAACCTGCAAAAGTAGAAACACAAGGTCTGAATAATGCACTCATTGTTTTGCATCATTGACCCTATCAATCCTGGACATCAGCTTCAATCCAATGGACCCCAAACCTGAACATCAACTTCAATAGGTAGGAAATTTGAATACTTAGATATGTGTCACTGTTTCATCAAAGAGCAAAGCAATTCATTGACATTTAAATAATGTAGTGAATATGTGGTAATCAAAGATGAGGACATTCCCTGGCTCATGGCAATAGAGGGCTATTTCAATTGATATTCCCTTGGCCAAAATTTGTAAGTAAGTATGTTAGTTGTCATTTATAAAGCAAGGTGACAACGCTGTCATTAACCAATCTCTTCAGGCCATGTCACTGTCAAGAGTTTTTATGTTCTGCACTTTTTAGGCATTTTCAGAGATTTTTATACTTTCTTTTAAAAAAAAGAGCTTTCTCTCACTGGGTATACAATTAAGTTACTTCAAAACTGTAACAAGTGATGAGAATTCTTTTTTTCTAAAGTTGTGATGTGTTCAAAGTCACATACTAATACCTTGTATCAGGCATGCAACATCTCAGTGGATCAGCTGATTTCTGTTTTTTCTTGAATTGTGCCATTGAAAACCCAAAATACTGCACGAACATCTGTTTCTATGGCACTTTCCTGTTTTTTTTTTATTACAAGTTGGCTGTCTGATGTTATAGGTCATCATTTTACAAAAGAAATATAAAACGAGAATTGAGTGCTTGTTCATGAAGGTAAATCCTAGTTTAACCAAAGGTAATACACCAATTTGGTTGTCATTCTTCACATTCAACCTTTTACAACTTATGAAAGTTTTCAATCCCATATGAGTACAACGCCATGCAAAGCCTCAAATATCTCTGACTCCATGACTTGAACAATTCTTTGTAATGACTCTTAGGGTGACTCGTTTTATAAATCAATTTATCATCTTGTGCATGGTCCACTATTCATCAGTCTCATACATGTACCTGCATAGATATTAATGGCTTTACTGTATACCCCAAGCATTCCTTGGCATTTCTCTGATTTGGACAACCGGGCATGATTTCATAGTGGTGCTTAAACAAAACAGGTAGCTAAGCACAAACCAATTTTTGCTTACTATAATAAGGTTACTAGCCAAAGAACCACATCACATGTACATCACATGTTTCCTGCTGAGTTTTGTAGAGCAGCAATCTGTTCAGCACAATTTTCTGCCTAAGCAGCTCTGAAATTAAGCCTAGTGGCCCATAGCGCTGCTTAATTTGCTGAATTAATTTCTGCTTAGTAATTGTTAGCAGGCAACCAGTCAAACAGATGGTACATGTAGAATGGTATTTTGGCTGGAAAGCTTTTTCTGGTATTAACAATTGTTTTATGCTTTCCAAACTGTTATGCCAATAGTCTGACATGTGTTTTGTCAGATAAAAAGATTGCTTTAAGACCTTTTATTTAACATTGTCAGCCTATTTCTCTAATTGCTGTTTACTGTCAATTTAAATTGTGCTCTTTCATTTCATCACCTTTCCCTGAGAGGTTTTTTTCTCTTTCATTGATGGCAATTCGAAAATACTTTCATTTTTTTGGGGGGACAGGTATTTAACTCCAATTGCAGAACATCATTCAACCCATGTTTTTACAATTATTTTTAGGATCCTCTCCAGTTACAAGAGATGTCTTCAAGAAGCTAAAGGTTTCATTGGAGTTTGGCCCAGAATCAGGACACCAGGCCTGATAGTACACTCACTGTGACGGCACCATACTCAACAAAGCCGTGTGCTTCGATTGAGCCCAAACCTGGACATCTAATTCAATCAGGTAGGAAGCTGAAATCATTGTTTAAGTGTCATTGTTCCAATGTGTTCCATTGTTTTGATATGGCGAGTGACTCAAGGGCAAACTATAATGACGATTATAATCTGTAAATCAAAGATGAGGCAATTTCTCAATCTCAAAACTATTTAATTGTCTAGTGATATGTAAGTTCTCTTTTCTCAAAAAAGGGGCTAAACACTCTTGTAAACAAACTTGAGTTCATGTCACACTGGACTCAACCATTGTTAACATAATTGTATTCTGCTTTTTTATGAGCATTTTTAGTGCTATACTGCATGTAATAGAAGAGACTGGTCAGAGCTTTCTTACAATTGGTACAACCATCATGTAACGAGACCTCTAATTGGTTCACCTTGTGGAACTTCTTTGATTCTGCCTTCTTTGAGGCATTGGTCCAGCCTAGCTATGCGAATAGTCTTGGCTTCTGTGTTAAAGGGACTCCATGCCTCTGTGCTGATACTTTTGAATACTTTGCTGTATTTCTTTGTAATTTCTCTGATTTTAACAACTGGCCCCATTTTCATAGACACCAATTTTGCTTACTAGAATAATAACATGTACCATCTGTGACTGGTTTCCTGCTCAGTTTTCCTTAACAGGAAACTGTTAGGTACGTTTTTTTGCTTTGAAAGCAGTTCTCTGAAATTAGGCCCTGTGGCCCATAGTGATGCTTAAGCAGAAAAGTTTGCCTAAGCTTGGGGAAAGGAAAGTGGTGAGTTATGGCTAAATGGTTTCCGAACTGTAACTTGAGCAATTCCACACTTATTGGGCAAAAGATAATTTTGTAAGAGAGGCAAGGGAGGGTTTGACAAAAGCAACTATTGTGTTGCAGTCTTTTCCTGTATATTCTAAAGCTGTTCATGATTGATAAATACCAAAAAATCATTAATAAATCAGTGACCTTTAGAAAATACAAGATCATTTGAAAAAGTTTTTGTGTAACAAAGACAGACAAATGGCCGGGAAAGTCAATAAAGAATAAAGAAACACAACTTTTTGTGCCAATAAAATTCCTAACCCTTAGGTAAGCAGTACAACTGAGATATTATCATGGGTATTTAGCAAATAACACTTTGAAATGACTCAATGTATTAACATTGGGTAGACAAAATTCCGTCCAAGTTTGTACTTACAAATTTATTTCAAAACTGATATTGTCTTAAACATCCAGGGAATGTGCTTTCTTAACTTTGGCTTGTAACTTTCCCTAAAGGTCTGAAGAATTGGTTTTTTGACATCATTGGGCCAATCAATTAACTTTTGTAAAACTTTCACCAAATGCTTGCAAAATTGTCTGTCATTTCCTCCAGTCTCCTAAATGCTCGGTCATTTACCCTTTTTTCATTCACAATCCTCGAATGTACACACAAACAAAAAGACATGACAACATCCTTCATTTTGTCATTACTATCCCTTTTCTCGTCCCATTTCACACTTTTGTGCCCAGTGTCGAATTGCCCACAGGTAACTTATATGTGGGAGTTGACCTCAGGGAAAGAAAAATTAAGATTGTTTTGGGGGTAAAAATGGTTCAGGGCCAAAGTCACGAGTTATAGCTGAATAATTTCCACACCGTAACTCGAGTTAGAAGTGACATTTTGACTTTTAACATAGGGTGGGGGTTGCCCTTAGGAAAATAACAATTGGGATTGTTTTGTAATGAAAAGTTCAATGGTTAAGGTCATGGTGGTGAGTTATAGCAAAATGGTTTCCAGACCGTACTCCAGTTAGAAGCAACATTTGGACTGGTAACTTGGGTGGGGTTTCCCTTATTAAAAAGAACTTGAAAATTTGGATTGTTTTGGGTGAAGAGTTTAAAGGTAAAGGTCATGGTGGTATAGAGTAACAACATAATGGTTTTGTGGACCGTAACTCCTTTTAGAAGTGGCAGTTGAACTTGAAGCTAGGCTGGGGAAGTGTCCTTGGGGAAAGGAGTGTTTTGGGGTTAAGAGGCCAAAGGTCAAGGTTGCAGTGTGATTTATTTTATTTTGCCACAAATTTGGATGGATGAGACAAGGTAACTTGAAATTGTTGTAAAGTCAGGAGGTCAAGTTTAATGTAAAGGTCACAGTGCTTGGTAGAACATGGTTTGTGGGTTGCTTTGGTTAGCTAAAATCCACAAGGGCTGGGGGTTTCAACAGCATCGCTGTTACTTTGAATAATTAGAGTTCTACATCTAAACAGATGCACATGCACAAAATCAAAAGGTATATTCTTTGATTCTAAATAACTGTCACTGTTGTTGTTTCTCCAATTGCCGCAATATAATTTAGCCTCAACACAGCAAGTCTGACAAAACATGAGGTTCTTGTTATTTTCGCTAAAATGTTTGTTGTTTGCTGTGTTTTTTGGATACTAGGGAAAGGTAGAGTAAACACAGGTAAACTATTACTGAAACATCCATGTTGACATCTCTTGTTGACATTAAATTTGCTTTAGGCCTATACACAGGGACATCCGAAAATAATTGTTCCTCAAAATGTCAATATCAATATTAACCCCCTTCCCGCCCACCCCTACCCCACCATGAAATAATGGGTTGTTGCATTGGAGTATACTTGAACTAATCCTGCGGTGATGATTTGTAATGTTATGTTACGCTGCACATTTTCTGTAGATAATTTATGGATAAGTATTACATGGATTTGACATTATGTATTGTTGGTGCTGGTGGAATACGAGGCAACCATATGAGTCACAGCTCACTGAAAAACATGTAAACATTTAGAGATTGTTCTATTTTTTAAACAGACTTTTATTAGCATTCACATTGAAAAATAGGCCACGAACAGATTTCGAGCATTTATCCGTAATATGATACAATACAAACTTTGAAGCTCCTAATTATTGTGTGGGAATGAAGGGGATAAAGCTTCTAAGAATTTAATCTCAATGCAAATCGTCAGGCAACATGAATCACTTGTGTAACCATGGAGGAAGGATGGTGTAATCAAGTCGAATTTCTCCTATATTTGCTACGGACTATGCTTACTCTCCTTGATTGACCATTGTTAACCTTTTATACCACCATATTATTTGAAAGCATTAAATTTCCCCAAAAACCGAAATGATAGTAGGCCTAAATGTCATGTGGATCATTTGGGTATTGACTCAAGTGTTAGAGACCAAGCCGTCCCCTTGGTCTTGGTTCTCCGTCTCGGTCTTGGACAGGGAGGTCTTGACTTCAATACTGATTCACTCTTAAGGCATACAGTAGAAAGGATTGCCTTTCCATGTGTCAAACTTCTGTCCGCATTTTGATTTTATCGGATGGACCTATAGAGTGACCTATACACATTATTAATATCACTTTGGACACCAGTAATTACAATAACATAAATCTTAATTAAAAAGCAAAATCGCTAAAATGACCATGTGCATTTACAAAATCGGTGATCATTGAGACAAAAGTCATGAGGCTGAATAACATAGTGTAAAGCGACAGCAATTCACAAATTCAAATATTACTGTCTTCTCATTGTTTGTTTGGTTTGATTGGAAAGTGAATTTTTCATGGTACTTTCCTGTTCAATGTTTGAGTGCTACTGACCAACTGTCTTTCCCAATATTAGTGCACTCAATTTGCTTATGGTACTTTTTTCTTGTGAAGTGCTCTGTATTACTACAGCACTACTGCTTGTATGCAAATGAACTTTAGCTTACTCTTCTTGACTCTTCTTGACTGAAAACAAAGAGTAAGTTTAAACCAATTAGATAGCCAAGTTATTGTATTAGCTGTATTGCATACTGGTTGTGCAAGTTCCATAAACAGCAATTACATTGCTTCTTCTAACAAATTATGTAAATACAGAAATGCCCGCTTAATGTTGTGTATTCGATACAGTTACCAATGCATTTGTTTCCGGAATGTTTCTCTAGATTATTCATCTTCATGTAAAACCCTCAAGTGAAGTGACCATAATAAACACATTTCACAGCTTATCAATAGCAGAGCATGCAAATAATTCAAATTTACTAATCACACTACGATAGCATCGTAAACAATAAGACCAGTATCATTATCACTTTTTAACTATACAAAATATTCAAGGGATGTACAACATTATCAATACGAATAATACAATCTTATTTCATTGCACGAATGAGCCTCAGTGTTTACCTGGAGAAAAGTACGAAGTAGTCGGTGTTTGCACAAACGTGGGATCAAAGATGTAATTTGTCCTCAGGAAACATCTCAAAACTGAACTACTTTAGTTCTGTTTGGAGCTCTGAAACTAACAAATGTTTGATTGGATTATACAATCTCAGTTAAGTGCGCTTTATACTGTACAATAAGAACTCAGTGTTACAATTTTTTAACTGTACTTGAAGATGTAGTCACTTAGGACGCCTTTCAACGTGATTGATTTCAAATGCTAAGGCCCTATTTTTGGCAAAATTTTTATTTGCGTAAAAATACCTGACCATTTTGACTATTATGAGTGTTCAGGAGTTGAAGCTTGAAGGGGATTTCTTTCATCAAACATTGATTTTAGTTTCAAAAAATTGTTTGAGAAAATAGTTTGAGAATTTTACTTTGACGGTGTTACTGACTCGGGATAAGAACGTTGTATAATCCCTTCAATAGGATTAACACTAAAACGAAACCATCTATCTTATAAGTATTTAATTCTACCAAGCACAGCCTCAACTAATAATTATTCCAATAATAATATTTAAATATAAAGAGAAGGTGTACATTCAGAGATCTTATAATAGTAGGTACAATATTGTAAAACTGACTCTTCTTCAAAACGTCTATTTCACATTAACCTGTGCCTTCTTCTTTTTTTTACGTTTTTTTTTTGGAATTATCATCGAGGTATGAATAATTATTTTGTAATGCTTCCATCATTGACGCTTACTCCGATTGCTTGATAAGTTGTTAATTGTTAAACCAAGTTCTGATCCTATACTGCATTGTTTAACATTCCAAAGTGAAGTTTTCTTAACTCAAATAGCAAACACTTTACATTCTCATAAATTAAATCCAACAGGTTCCAATTTTTTTTCTAGTGAAATGGATGTTGCAATCTGAATCAACCATTGGTAACAATGCTTCATTCTCAAAAATGTCAGGATCTTTAATATAGAATCAAAATTTGTATCCAATTAAGTTGATCTGGCAAATTTTCTCAACAAAACAGTAATGTGAGATAAACACTGCATCCTTTTTTATAATGTTTTTGTTCATTCATCCATTTTTGTATAATAACATTGTAGGATGGACTTTGTGTACGTTGGGCATATGCAGTCAAACTGTACTCAATCAATTCAGGAGTAAATACAAAAAGGATTCTCTTACGTGAAAACAAAAACATAAATCTAAATACAGGAAACTTTCATTTAAGAAACCAGGGTTCTTGTGTTCATGGGGAAACTTTGTTTCTATATTTTGCAGGCTCAAGGAACTCAGATTGTAACGTGGCGTACATCAGTGATTTAAACAGTATAATAGAATATGAATGTATTTATCCAATTATATGAAAATAGCTCACTGTTAAAACAACAAAAAACAAACAACATTTTAGAGATCAATGTTTATTTTTTATTTTTTTCACACACATTTATTACTGCTCACAAGAAACATTTAATACATTTATCCGTAATATATAATGCCTGATGAAATTGTAATCGGTTTAAAATGAAAGTTAACACCCGGGCCCAATTTCATAGAGCTGCCTAACGGCTGATTTTGTGCTTACTGCGCGAGTTTCCATTTCATAGCGCTGCTAACCGTAAGCACACAAAAAGGCATGCTAACATTCCGGTGCTAACTGTATGAAAATGAATGAGGTAACAATGCAAATTCATGGTGAATGTGAAAGCTGGCTTCCTAATTTTCTTGCTAACCTATTAAATACGGTTAAGCTAAAGCAACTTTTGTCTGCTATAGTTATCACTAAAATTTGGTAACCGTTAATCAGCGCTATGAAATTGGGCCCATTTCATTTATACTGAAAGAATCAGCCAGTATCTTCCTTGGATTGAATAGTGTGTCATTAATAGGGGATTGGGAATCAAGTATGAACAATTATAGACAATTGAAGCGGACGATTCTCTAAATAGTTAAAGGGATTCATGTCTGGAATTAAGTAATTGTTATGTTTTTCTACAAAGCAATATGTTTTGAATGATATAAACTTACAGGAGATCTAGATGATAGGAAGGGGATAAAATGCATCGTGGATATTGATTTGAATATTTTGTCATTTACGAAGTTGAGTGGCACCATAAATCACCTGTGTATTCAAGTCTAGTTTTCTATCTCCTCACTTTGCGACTGATTAAGTTGAATGTTTGCAATTGAACATGTAACACTTTATCGAAGCATATCATGAACGATTTAGTTTAGGGCATAACGTTTTCAAAGGGAATAAAGATACCGAGGGATTTCCTTTGCATGTGTTATCGGATAGGGCTACTTTCAGGAGTCACCTATGTATATTAAAAAATGCACCACCATTAATTAAAAATATTGACTTCACAATTCTTACAGCAGCAATAACATTACAATGTAAATTATGAAATCGTAAAATCACGTTGAGAAAATCAAACATAAAGTTTAAAAACAATGCACATCACAGCATATTACAAGAAATATGGCGTTTCATATCACGTTCTTACCGTTGGTTTGATCGGTTAGACGGAGAGATGCGCAAGTCAAAACCACAGTTTCTACAGTTTTGAGTTCCGTTCACTTCTTTCCTTAAAAAACATGATTGTAAAACAATCCTGATTTGCTGCTTAATCGAAAATATGCATTATTATGAAATGTTTTTTATCTCAACAACTGCCTTCCATATTGTCGATGTTTTCACGAGGAAACGCACATGTCAAAATTAACGTTTTCTAGGATTTTGAATTTTGTTCAATTCTCGCTTTACAAAATAATTACAAATCACCCTCAGTTGCTGCTGGATCCAAACTTTGCCCATTTCCTCAATTAATTACATTAGTTATTAAATTGTTATTCATCGAGAAGAGACCTGTATCCCATTGATGTATAGTACATTGTATACCAAACGTCAGCGGGCAAGTCTATCTATCTATCAATCTATTGTGTTTTCATTTAGAGGCATGTCAGCGTCAGCATGATCGTGTGACATTAAACTCATTAATATGTTAATTAACCAACGTTTCGCTTACATCAGTGTTAAGGTGTAACTGTATAAAGAACCACGCTTGAACTGCGCAACCAAGTTTAAAGGGGGCTGTGTCTTCATGATCAAAGCAGGCATGTGGCTGTACTAGGAATTATGAACTCTCACAAGGTACTGAACGCGCACGCCCTCCCTCCGTATCATATATATTTAGAGCACGCGCTTGCGTGCAGTAACTGGGTGAGAGTTCATATTTCCATGTACAACCACAGCCTGCTTTGAGCATGACGACACAGCCCCTTTAATATTGCATATTTAACAGTTTGAATTTAAGCACACTTTCAAGTGACGATTATTTGTGACGACTATTTTTTCTTTGTGAAAACACTAAGTTCCACGTTCAGTAAAGTAAGCTTTTCTAATTTGAACTTTAGAAATATATAATGCATTACTCCTCTTGGTTGAAAAAACCTCCTCCAAAATATACCCAACATTATTTAAAATTTACATTCAGTTTCCCATGTGGTTTATTACTTGATATAAACCATTGTTTAGATATTCTTGCCATTATGTGTTCACTCTATTAGTGCACAGTCTGACATCCCGATGTATAAGTTTAATAAATTTACAAAATATAATTTATTTGCCGTTTAATAAAACCACCATTAATAGTCCGTCCAAGTTGATGTGCGTAACCATTACAGATATGCAGTTATTTCCGATTCCATATCTACACAAAACACAAGCGAAGTTACCATAATATAATAATACCAAAGCTTTTCAATAGCAGAGTAGATAATAAAATTTTACTAATCACTAAACAACATCAACCATAACACCATTTGTATCACTAGCTAGTCATATTCAAGGGATGTACAATATTAGGAATAACATAGTCTTCTTTCATTGCACGAAAGAGCTTCAGTTTGTATCTGGAGGAAAAATTACCAACAAGTACACTTTAGGCTTGTAACGTTTACAGTTTAAGATTAGTACGAAGTAGTCGGTGTTTCCACAAAACATGAGATCAAAGATGTAATTTGTCCCTGGGAAACATCTCAAAACAGAACTACTTTAGGTCTGTTTGGAGCTCTGTAATTAACACATATTTAATTGGATTAGTAGCGATCTATACAATAAGAAATCGGTGTTTCAATTGTGTGATTGTATTTGAAGATGAAGTATTTTCAACTCTCTTCAACGTTAATGATTTCAAATGCTTTAGGCCCTATTTTCGGCAGAATTTTATTTGCGAAAAACAAAAAATTGCATGAAAGAGGTAATTCACTTTTGTTGCAAAACTATCATGACTTCGTTAAATTTAAGAGTGAGGATTTCTTTTATACAAACATTGATTTTAGTGTTTATAAAATAGTTTGGTAAAATGATGCGAGAGTTTACTTTGACAGTGTTACTGATTTGGGATAAGAACGTTGTACAATCCCTTCAATAGGATTTACACTAAAACAAATCATTTATTTTATCCTATAAATATTTATTTCTGCCAACCACAGACTCAGCTAATAATTACTCCAGTAAGAATATTTAAATATTCAGAGAAGGTGTACATTCAGAGATCTTCTAATACTAGGTACAGCATTGTAAATCTGACTCTTCTTCAAAACTTCTACTTCCCATTAAACCTTTGCCTGTTTTTTTTTGGTTAACGTTTCTTTTGGAATTATCATTGAGGAATGATTAATTATTTTTTAATGCTTCCATCATTAACGCTTACTCTGATTGCTTGACAACAAAGTAAGTTTAAACCAAGTTGTTAAACAATTATCAAGTTCTGAACCTAAACTGCATTTTTTAACATTCCAAATTGAAGTTTTCTTAATTCACATAGCAAATACTTTACATTCTCAAATCTTATCAATAGCAGACTAGACAAGTCAATTACATTTACTAATCAAAATACAGTTACAGCACAAACCATTAAACTAATACAGTAGACTCATATCCAAGGGCAGTACAACATTAAGGAAATTATCATTTTTTAAAAAGATTTTTCACAAGAAAACTTATCAAGTAAACTGGTTTTCCCAAAACTCGTAAACGAAAACGTAATTTTGCAACTATCTGGTTATTGTATAGATGTGGTCCCTTAGGAACACACTTCAACAATTATTAAAATGAATCAGGGAGACTTGACAATTGGTCACATTTCTCGTCAAACTGTATTTTCGTAAAATTCAGCATGAAATAATTGATCCTCTGAGTCAAAAACTAATAGGGTAAGGTAGGGTAGGTGTTTGAAGGAAAACTTTGTTTGTAAAATCATTTTTTTAGTGATTTTTACAAACAAAGAGTTTACTTTGATGCCATGGTACCATTACAAGTTATTTACTAAATTTGAACAATCTTGTTGTACAATCCCTGTATTAAACTAAAATTAAAACATCTACAAGTATGTATTTCCAACAAGCACGGACACAACTACTTATTACACCAATAATAATATTTAAAGGAACATTACATAATTGGTTTTTGCTCACAAAACAGTATAAGCACTTTATATAATCCACCATATACACAAACTGACAAACTTGTAGAAGTTTGAGATCGATCGGCCATCTGGGTCACGAGAAAATAGTGAAAAACCGATTACACACTTGCATGTGTTATACAATGCACGAATAAAACGCTCATGAGCGATAAACTCCAATCGTAAATTAGTTTTATTTATTTCTCATTAAATATGGCATTTCAGACAGAAATATTTCTAGGGATGTTTTCTACTATCATCACCATTAGACCGTGTAAGTTTTATGTAAATCTGTAATCTTAAAGAAAATTTTAATTACCAGTTCTGTAACGTTCCTTTAAATATCTAGAGAAAGAGTCTATTTATAGATCTTCTGATACATACAATACTGTACAAGTGATGCTTTTAGATTGCATTTGACACAATGAAACTGCGAATGTTTATTTTGTTAGAATTATCATTGACAGATGAATAATTGTAGACACTTTTAAATGTTTCTACGCCACAACTTACAAGCCGATGTTAAATGTTGTTTAATTTTCATTAGTTTGAATTGAATGTGACGCTCACACATAAGGCCAAGTAACACAAAAACGAGTTTCTCGTCACCGCCCGCATCGTTTTTGGTTGCCGCCTCCTTTTTTAAAACTATTTTCTATTCAGAAAAAAGCAACAACAACAAAAGTAAAATTTTGAAAAACCCACAAAGTTCCTTGGTTTATTTTTGCCTAAGAATTTGTCTAGACTCTTTTTTCACCTTTGCAATACAACAGCCGTTCTTAGTATTCTATATTAAACATCGCATGTGGACTATTAAATGATACGACTCCTTGTTTTGTCATAGATTGCATCAGTTTACTCAAATAGCACAACATCTGGGAATAAATTTACCTTGGCCAGTCATATGGGTGCACCCCACTAAATATGGAGAAAACAGAGCGTCGAGCTCATGAATATTTTGTAGGCCCTCAAAATATCCTATATTATACAGATTTGAGAGCCCAATAAAAGGGGTAGAGTGTAAAAATGTTGCCCAATTGTAACCTGGGGGTTGTTGACTTCCAACTTGAGGTATTTTGGATGACATAGGCCCTGAAAAACTGGTCCTATTTGCCGAGAGGTGTAGGGACATTTTTCAAGATTGATGCTCGGACGTTTGGAAAATTACACCGGTGTAGGGGTGTTTTGATTTGGAGGGAGAATAACTCGACGGGACCAGGGACTCCCCATATTAAATTGAGCAGAGAATAAAAGTTCAAGAGTCAATTAATACTTTTCCCTTTACTGTAAAAAGCTGTGAGACTTTTAAGTATTTTTCGTGTATTTTTGAATATTTAGCCTTTTGCACTGAATGCTATGGGAGTTGAATTAGTGGGGTGCACCCTATAAGCATGAATGGTGTCGGCCATATTTTATTTACTTGATGGGGTTTTAAACGTGTCATTGTTTACAATAATTTGTTAGCTGACAATCAATGTGATACAGAAGCTTTTTCAATCAAGTGATAATTTTATTTCAATTTTTACGGTGCAAAACAGTTCATTTACAGTAAAAAAGTTATGTTAAATCTTACAAAATGGTGGATCTCACCCCAGTCGGCATGTGTTGTTTTTGGCAGTTTTGGGGAGTAAATGTTTTGTGTATAAATCACCTTTGACTGCTCAAAACTGCTTCAAAAAAATCAACCTTTCATTTTCTGATTTTTAAATGTGGTTTGTAATTTTTACAAGCACTAATTTTTCCAAAAAGAAATTGCTTTCAAGGAAATTATGAGAGGGTTCATTACTGACTGGGGTTGAACTTCAAGCCACATACTGAAAATTGTAAACACTGGTTGTACACATGAAACACTGCATATAAACAAACTGACAAAATGGAAGCCTGGATAGGTAAAGTTATGGGGCTATTGGCCAAAAAATCTAAAGCGAAAGGTGGCAAGGGTTGTATGATGTGGCGGGGCTATTCCAGGAGGAATTATGGGTTCGTAAATATCCAGGTCCCCGGATCGAACAAACGCACAATGATTCATGTGCACAGAGTGGCTTACATGGCATACACGGGAACTCCAAACTTGCCCAACGGATGTGATGTAAGCCATTTGTGCCATCATTCATTGTGCGTTTGTTTTGAGCATTTATCTCTAGAGCCCCGCCACATCAACAACTCAAGAAAATATGTCGGAGAAAAGGAAATTGTGAGGGGCACGGTGTGTACCCTGACTGCTTAATCTGATGAGAAGTGTAAGATTTTTGTTCGAATTATCTATCACTAACTATCAATCATTAATTCATTCATTCATCTGTTCATGGTGGGCAACGTTTGCTATAACTGTGTTCGTTTTGAATATTGTGCCAGTCGTTTTGAAAATTTGGTTCTAGTTGCCCTTTCTTGTACAGTTGTTGTGAAGCATAGTACAAATGGAATCGATTGTATCGACACTGTGCCCTTCGTCTCTTGTATGCCTTTCCTTTGGCCCTGTCAGAGTAATATTTCTGTTTCTTATCCATTTCAGAAAGGGCCTTAGCAGCTGGGAGCCAACAGTTACTGGACACCCAGCAGATTTACATTTTTACTATCGAGTTTGCATGACCATTATTGACCAAATGCACGGCACTGTGATCTCTACAAGGACCATTTCTCGCAAAGGTGAGTGCTCCTTTGGATTTGTGACTGAAAATGCATGGTTCATGGATTCTGCTTTTTGAGTGCTTGTACCGTACATGGTTTTTCCATGGCTTCTTTACCAAGTCGTTTGTCCAAAAGTTTGATGACTGTCTCTTTATCATGTTTAGACAATTTAAATTTTTCCCGAGCACTAGCAGGCAGGTATGGAAATTTGTATTTCTGATGTCTGGCACCACCATGGCAAATGTGAGATGTCTTTTGCACAGATCATGGTTTCCCATGTAACATTCAGGAATTGCAATTGCTGCATTTGCAGCCATGGCTGTCTTTGTGACTGATCACCAAGTTTTTGGTTAAGGATTGAACCAGCCTCGGCCTGAGCCCTATGGCTGACATCATCGGCAAATCTGTCTTGCAATTTAGACTTTTCTTTTTGGTTTTGCCCGGAAACATATCTGTGCTGAATTTAGCACGACTTATGGCTGCACAAAGAGATCTATTAAGATGAGGGGTCTAGCAAATGTTCAGTCTCCATACCTGCCTGTGTGTGCATAAATGTACTAATGCCATGTGCAAGACACCCATCGGCATCAGTTGTGACTCTATTTATTTTAAGTGGCTCCTTACAGTTCAACAGTTTCTTTGCACACTGCAATCCTCCTTCTCGTTCGTCACCCATGTTGTAGTTTCCAGGACGAGTGGCGGTGCATGTTGCATTTCTAGGTTTGTGTCCTTTTTGTCTAAGGAGGTTGAACATTGTTTGCAGAGTTTGGATTCATGGTTGAACATCACAATGTTTTTTTGTAGTCACATTTTCACAAACGACATCTCTCGTTTGTGTTGCCGAAACAAAAAGGTGTTTTTTGCGACAGTTTCTCAGCGGATTGTTGTACTGTCGATCTATTTCAACGGCCACTCCACTCTCCCTTTCGTAGCCTTGTAATTCGTGAACGTCTTTCACGAGCCTTCTCTTTTCTGCCATGTCTTCTTCGTTTTCAATTGTCAAAATAGCACCTACTCTGTTTGCACTTTTCTGCAGGGCGTTTTGTGAGGAACGGCTGTATCCATCGCAGATAGAAGTCTCCTTGCACCAGCAGCTCCAATCCCAGTATTGTGTAGGCCAACTTGGAACGCCATGTTTGGGACGGCAGTTCGTCGTCCTCTCCTTGTCTGAGGTATTTCTGTGTACAGTTTTTTCTTGTCGGTGTGGAACCCACACTTTCGGCATGACATCATCTCGGCCACGGCAAGACCTCGACGTTCCTCTGCACCAGCGTCAAGTTGGGGACGACCATTGCATTCAGGATTTGCTCGTTGGTGATCTAGTGCAGCATCCACTCCTAAATTTACTGCAGAATTGACTTTGACAAACCTGTAGCCTCCTCCTTCTTCTTCCTGGTGATCATCCTCACTCTTGAGATGGAGTTTGTTAGGCATTTTCTGAAGTGCAACTCCACTCTTGTGTTGGATGTCCTCAACAGGGGTCGTTTCAGCATATGTGGGTCGAAGTACCATGACAGGTCTGGTGGGTAACTCTGCATTGGGTTTTGATTGAAAAAAACCCTGCTCATCTCTAGTGAAAGCCAAATCAAGATGATCCTTTGATGGCCTGATGTAGACAGTTGGTGAGTTTCTCACTTGGGGTTCATGTCTCACTTTCAGCTTCGGCAGGGGGCCCAGTGTTCTTGTTTTTGAGCCATCCTTTTTCTTTTTGTAGATTCCACGTCCAACCAGCCCCATATTGAACTGTGTAAGTGAGAAGCTAACAGAACTTTCTCCCAGGCAGAAGTGTAGCTTTCTGTTAGTCATTCAGTTTTCTTTCTCACACCCCCTCTCCTCCCCAGATGTCACCCCATTTGTGTCTTTACAAATTCTTTAGAAAGTCAGTGATCATGACTTGTCCAAGTTGTTAGTGTATGCAGTTTTTAATTACAATTTTATTACCCCCACCCATCCAATTCTGGAGCTCCACTCTCTTTGACCACTCTCTTTGATCTATAGAAATAGGCCTACATAGACATATACACTGGTCCACCCCCTTTTGCCAGTAATAAGTGAGGGCATTGTTCTGGTGAGGCCACTACAGGAACACATGTAGGCCTAAATTTGAGACCCTTTGTTTGTTCCAAAACTTAAATTGTCTGCTGATTGAGGATAAACCCTTACCTAACTCTAACTTGAAACCTAACCCTACCTATTTTTCTACTTGGAATATGAAACAATTATTGCACTGGGTATAAGAATGGTTTAAAGCCCTCAACTGTAAATTCTCCAGTTCATTTGCCCATTGCCCGCCCCTCCGTTGCTATCACCAGGGATCCTCCCACTTAAAGGTTAAATTTAAAGAAAAACAACACATTCTCAAAATGTTTCATCAGAACCGTAGGATATATTGTCAAGGAATTTACAGACAGAGCAAAAACTCTGTGGGTAGTTCAAATGGAAGAAACATATTACATGAGAGGAAATATCTAATGTGTGTTTGTATCACCATCAGGCATGCTCATTCATTTGAAAATGTACACAAAACACCATAGGAGTGGTTTGTTTGTTTAAGCCTGCCATTTCTCAACGGATTAAACAAATTCAAATTTTCCTGAAGAAATATGTTCTTGACAATATTCCTAATATCCTGAATGTGGTTTCCAGTCAAACTGTAAAAATAATTCCTCTATAGGGTGCACCCCACTAAATATGGAGAAAACAGAGCGTCGAGCTCATGAATATTTTGTAGGCCCTCAAAATATCCTATATTATACAGATTTGAGAGCCCAATAAAAGGGGTAGAGTGTAAAAATGTTGCCCAATTGTAACCTGGGGGTTGTTGACTTCCAACTTGAGGTATTTTGGATGACATAGGCCCTGAAAAACTGGTCCTATTTGCCGAGAGGTGTAGGGACATTTTTCAAGATTGATGCTCGGACGTTTGGAAAATTACACCGGTGTAGGGGTGTTTTGATTTGGAGGGAGAATAACTCGACGGGACCAGGGACTCCCCATATTAAATTGAGCAGAGAATAAAAGTTCAAGAGTCAATTAATACTTTTCCCTTTACTGTAAAAAGCTGTGAGACTTTTAAGTATTTTTCGTGTATTTTTGAATATTTAGCCTTTTGCACTGAATGCTATGGGAGTTGAATTAGTGGGGTGCACCCATATTAAGCATGGCGGCCATCTTGAAAAAAAAATAGCAAAACATTTAAAAAAAAGTAAATAGTAAAGCCCTGCCTCCTTCTTTTTTTTTAAAGGTCCGGACGAGAAACTCGTTACTTTTGTTACTTGGCCTAAAAACAAGGGAAGTATGTTTTACCGCATCTTGTACACAATCACTGCACGCTGCAAGGGGGTCCATAGTGTTTTGTACACCCGAGGGGGGCTAAGGGTGCCATTTGTCAACGAAGTTGTACAAAACCCATGGACACCATTACAACATGCAGCAAATGTTTTGTTATACCAGTGTAATAGATTCCTCTTCTTTGGAGGCGACCTGATATTCAAATACTATTACGACAAAATTGGCACAGTTTGATAAGCATACGAACAGTGGCGAACAATTGTAAACAACACGGTCGTTGAAATATTTTTTGTTCACTGTTCCCTACGACACATATCAAATGAATGTAAATCATAGTACCAGCATAGTTGCAACCTCGAACCCTGTATAAGGCGACGGGAACGACCAACAGTGGGCACGATCAAGGCAAATGCAAAGTGTACAATCCTTAAAAGTTAAAATATACGCCAAGCAATAAACATAATTTTTACGGATAACGCAATACGCAAGTATTCTCATGTTATGCATTGCGCAATACGCACAGCGTTTTTTCGGCCTTATCCTTGTTACGTGGGTCTTTGTATCACATTACGTGATTGGTTTTCGACAAATACACATTCACAATCTATATAACAAAAGAAGATGTCTTAATTACCGGATCACTATTATTAGCCACTGATATATTTGTATACAATCCAATACCAGTAATCAATTTGCACAGTTATTCTAAATTACATTGACTATTAAAACAAACCACTGGTAAGGGATAATCACATTTTCACTTAAAGAACAGTAATAAGGATAATAATAATAATAACTATTTTTTAAAAAAACGCTTTATAAGCGGTCGTCTCAAAGCGCAAACCCTTTCTTTTCACAATAAATGTAATTTGTTCTTTTACGTGCATTACACACTACACGGGACAAACAGCTTTACGTCTCATCCGAAGGACGAAGCAATAATGGTTAAGTGTCTGGCTTAAGGACACAAGTGTCAAGACCAGGCTTGATCTCTCGGTCTCGACACGCCGGCTTCTAAAATAGCATCTAAAAATCACTACCCTCACTAACGAAAAACATATCACTCACTTCTATTTTTATCGAATTTGGTTCGAAAATATTAATAGGGATGTAATTCTGATTCACTGGTTTTAACAGGTTGTTAGTCTTGTAATGAATGATTTCATAATATAAATAGTTTCCGTACTTCTGTGTAAACCTTTTATCCTAAGTTTAACAACTCTGTCGTGTCTGTTATGAATCTGATACAAGTATTAAACATTTATCAGATATAATGTTCAAAATTTAATATAAGTCAAGGTCCAAGAAATTATTTAAGTAGGTTAGTTTAAATCGTGCACTCGATATAATTTTGTGCATTCCGAGTTCTTGGTTGCACATGGTGATTGATACATATTATTAAATATTTTCGATTGTTTTCATGCCCCCCCCCCCCATTTGAAATCTGTACTTTTGAGATAATCAATTATCAGAGTTACAGAGTATGTTACATTTTATAACCTTTAATGTGATAACAAATATCTTCTTTCATTTACTTGCAGACAATGTCTTTGCTTTTATATTCACTTCAGATATTATCTGTATTAAAAAGAGGGAAAATTGCCTAGCAAGAGAGCTGAAAAGGGGTTTGTTTAAGAAAACAATACAAACGGAAACTAATGCTTTAATTGACAAGAAGTTCCCCCCTTGAGAATACGGGGCACACCTTCGTCCCCATAAAAACATTACTCTAGTTTTGCTGCAGCATTTAATATAAACTTTAATTAATACGGAAATGGTCACTTGATTATTTCCTTGTTCTCATTAAGAGTAGGTGTCTAGTATACGATCTTTGCAGTGTATAATTCTACGTCACTAAATTACGTAAACAGTAAACCGGTGTGCCCCTTTAAGCTCATGATTTCGAGACCAGTTTGTGAATGGCATAAATTGAGAACTAACTTTTCTTTTCATTTTTTATTGACAACCTCTACCAAGGACCTTATAGATTTGTCTTCCTTTTAATAATATCTTTCACTTATGTGAATGGGTGCATTGCCAGCTGTTAAATGACAGAATTATTCATAATTTCAGTTTTGTTCTGTTGACCCATTTGCAACAATTATTTGATGAGGTACTATCAAGGAAACTTAAAACTATATCCTGTAAAATTTAAAGTAATCTGCAATATGAATGATACCAATATGCATAACCTTGATCAGACATTTGGTGTCTGTCCAAGAAAAGAAAAAACTTACTTGTTTAGTCGTTGTTTTATTTTGTGATGATTCTTGCTCCGTCTTGGTTGTCATCATCATTTCCTCAGTGAGTGGTTTGGGTTTATTTGATGAGCCACCGAAGTAGGAAAAGCCGTCATCTTGCTTATAGCTATCAGGAAAATCCTCTTTGTTGGCGTCGTTGAGCTGACATATGCCACTGATGTCATTGTGATTGAATGACAAACAACGACTGTGCCTCCGGCAAAGCATCATACACTGAATCCGAACTGTCCCTGATTGATTCAGGAACGAGTGACCGATCAGTGCGTGGTGCTGGTGTGGCAGGAAAATGCTTCCATGGGACCCGATGGTGCAACTAGTCTCAGTCGCTGATGCCTCGTAAGACACCCATGCGACCATCGCAATTGTGAACAATATCAGAGTTTTCATATTTGTACTCTGGTGTGTCTTTCCTCAACCAGTCGACATCAGCTCAACAGTGGAAATGACGCAGTGCTGCAAATCACTGGTGAAGTAATATCGCCCAGGAGGGATGGTCAATAATATAGCAGGGGTGTGAAATCTCTTCTAGTCAGTATCTGTGTACAAAGACTTGAAGCCAATTACCCTCATTTACAAAAGAAGGTAGTTTCTCTTCAGAATCGTTTTGTTAATGATAATATACATTGTTTCGTCGATCGACTGAAAAGGGGCAAAATCCAGTCGCATCTTGCATATTTCCGTTCTTAGCAATCGCTTCCATTTCAAACGATGTTGGTGTAGTCTGTACTTGTCAAGTAGCGATGTTCACTGATTACCATTGGTCTTGAAAGTACTATAGAAATGCAAGAAAAATTGTCCCTTATAACAAAATGGACTGTTCCGTGTTTTCCTTCGAAAAGATACCAAAATTCAGAAAACCATGTTCAGAGTCAGACTCAGCGCTTTGGAGTGGAGTCTAACTGCTTCAGTGACAAGTATAGTTGTCCACGTCTGCGTATTACTCACTGATAAACATGCAGTAAATTTTACAAGCTAAATACCACGTGCTTTTAGTGTACCGTTGCTGCTGTATGGGGTATTTGTTTGTTTGTTTGTTTGTTTGTTTGTTTGTTTGTTTGTTTGTTTGTTGGGGTGTTTGGGTTTTTGTTTATTTGTTGGGTGTTTGTTTGTTTGTTTGTTTGTTTTTTAAGGATGTTTGTCTGTTTGTTTTTCAGAAAAACAAGTACAATGTTACCTGGTAATTATTTGCGTTCTTCTTTGGCTTGATACACTTTTGAAACCGTTTTTGTACTTTCCTAATGAAGCAAATTGTGAAAGCAAAGCGAATATTATTGCATCACTATTGAAAAACAGCACGTACTATTGACTGATTGCATCCAGTATAATTAGCTTTCTCTTGGAGTGTGGACCGCTGTAGTGTGAACTGCTGGGTTTAATCTTCTTTGCGCGATGCACTTTTCAAACCGTCGTTGTACTTCCCTAATAAAAGGTTTGAAAAGTAGTAAGAGAAATAGTCTGATGCTCTTTATTGAGTTGTCAACAAGTGTATGCAGGATACTTTTTCAGGCGAAGAATACGACGAATTGTGGCCACATGGTTGACTATGGTGTTTTATGAAGTGATTTAACGACACGCATTTTGATTTTATATCAAGTGTCGTTTGTGTACATGTTGTACTCATGTATGCCGGGCCGCAATAGACACCGGTTTTAGAGATACCACCTGGTATCGAAATTGCTTGAGTATATTAATAAGCAAAGCTTTTCAATTGTTTATGCAATTTTGTTGCAATGTTGGTGAAAAATATAATTCAGTATTGACTGTCATAAAATTCTAAAATATTTAGTACATAGTGTGTCTTTGTGAAACAATTACTATTTAAATGTGCAGAGAGTATTAATTTATCAAGTATTTAAAAGCCCAATTAAGACCACTTGAGCGTGTAAGTGTCTTGTTGGCTAACAACAATATTTACACTGCTCTGAGGCAGCCAGCACCCGCAAAATGAAAATATATTTAAGGGCAGACGGGC
>CM037476.1:7686871-7750871 GCA_021014325.1 Plazaster borealis | reverse complement strand
AGGGCACCAAGTTTACAGTGCTGTATTTTTATGTTTGATTGTTTTCCGTTTCGTTTTGTTCAAAATTTATTTATTTAAATTTAATTTTACTGTTTATTCTGTTTTCCAAGTTGCTCCCTACCCCCACCCAAAAGCTATATTTTTCTAAAATAAAATATTATAAAACTTTAATTTTACTTTTGACCTAAGAGAACAAATAATACAAAAATCTTACCTCTCCGCCGAATTGGATAAAACTGTATGGGCTTAATAAGCACAATAAATAACAACGGGTTTCCAAATCTGCCAAGGTGGCACTTTTTTAATTAAGGATTATGGGAAAAAAGCTCATTTACATAAAATCCATAGCCCTAAAACAGTGCGTGAGCAGACGATCTTTTGTGTCGCGATATGCAAATAGTAGAAATGAATGACAGTTCGAATGTCGTCACAACCTGTGAACACGCCTTTACGGAAACAAAAATGGCGTCTTTGCAGTTCATCTGGTGAACAGGTAAGGAGAAACACTTTGTTTCAAAAAACGTTATTTTTAAGCCGTTGAAACCTGGAAACACGTATAAAATAAACATGTTGTATTCTAGTTTTAACTGAGCCAAGTTTTCCCGGTAAAAGTTGGCTACCAAGGCCTAATAATTTCAGTTTTGGTGGCCCCCCCTTCCCCGAACAAAGAGCACCCGCGTCACAACGTGGTTGGTGAGCACACTCTCGTTTATGTCGACATGACTCATTTTGTAAGCCCCTAAAATAATGTCAATGTAAGTTCGTTTTCCTTTGCTTAGAAACAATATCTTTTACTTGCTGAGTTTTGATGATGTTTTTGGGGGTGCTAATCTCTAATAATAGTAGGGTTTTCATGTCAAATTTTTATGAAAGGGCTACAGCACAGTGTTGATTTTGATGCCAAATTGAAGACAATCAAAAGGAAAAGAAAATGCTTTTCAAATGAAGTCAATAGGTGAAATACTTTTTGAGATATAAAGCTTTGAATATTGTAGAAGGGCAATACGGCGAAGGCAGACGCACCACTAGCCCAGGTTGGACTCCTCCGTTGCATACAACGCGACGGAGTCCAGGGTATAAAGGTCCTCAGGCATTGCGACAAAATTTATAACCATTTTTTATCATATTTTTACCTTTTTGAGGAAGCTGAAATGTAACTCACATGTTCCTTGTGTCCTGAACCTTACGCCTGCTCTATTCAGAATTGCCAATTTTATCCTTGGATGACATTATTGTGAAAATAAAATGGAAATTGACGCATTCGTCGCGACAACCTCAACTGACATGGAACCAAGTCCACAAAAGAGGGCGCTGTCTAACCCGTAACACTGAACGCTTTTTCTTCGGGGCGGCAACACGACGGAGTCGCAGCGCCAGTGCACAACTTGGACTTATTTTCGGAAATAATGTCATTCATGGATGTATTTGATAGGTTTTGAACTCAGCAAAAGTGTAATTAAAGGCACCAAGAATAAGTGAATGGAGTTTCAGCTTCTCAAATTAGGTAAAAATATTTTAAAATGTTACTCAAAATTTTGTTTGCATTGTAAAGGATCTTTATACCCAGGACGTCAGTGCAGTGGCACTGACTGACGTCCTACCAGGGCTAACGCACCACATACATTACATGGGGATCGATGACCCCAAAACAGTTGCACATGTATCGGGTTGCTAGCGAAACGACTGTGCGTGGAACCGTGTTGACACTATGACACATGATTGAACAACAACAATTGTGACCAGAGCGGTGCACTAAAATCACTCCGGGGGCTTAATTCTGCCATGTATCACCATAATATTTCGGATTTATATACTTCAGTTTATGAAAAGATATAATAAACTCACTTAATATCCAAATCTAAAGAATTTCTTGTGATTTCTGACCTCTACATTTTCAATTGGCTGTAACTTCGCTTCCGTAGCAGTTAAAAAGATCGAGTAACTTGCAACTAGAACTACACCCTTGTAGAACAAGTTGGGCTACCCTTCAAAACGTCATTCACCTCTGCCGATCCCCCGAATACGCGTCAAAGACAACCGATTTCGCCTTGAACGCTAAAAACAGGAACCGATGTTGGCATCCGAGTAAGTCCACGCATGCTTCGGAAATTAGTAGGCGGAGCGATGGCTTCATTCATGAAACTTTGAGGGCATACGGGAATAGTAATTCTGGACGATGTTTACACGATTGGAAAGAGGAGATTTCAAGCTTTCAAATCAAAGGATTTTATTTAACTCAAAACGAAAACGGCAAAATGGAAATAGGGGACTTTTGGGGGTTATTACAGGGCTCTGTGTGTGCGTCTTCGCAGTCGAGGTGAGTGACTGACAACCCTATTAATAGTGCCACTAATCTGGACTTCCTCGATCCTTGGCCCTACGTCCATGTACCTCCAGGAGGTGACATTTGTTTCGAAAAGAAACTCACGTTTTTATGCCGCGATTTTTTCCCCAGTTGTCACTTACTCACCGATAGCGCGCGGGGCGGTTCGTGGGCTAAGTCATGTGTTCTTGGCGGGCGCTATCGGTGAGTTGAATGAGCGGTTCGTTGGCCGCGCTGTGCTTAAAAGGTAAACGAGAAACGTCTTGCACCAAGACTAGCGCATTAGCAAACATCACGGATGCCGGGCAGTCAAACCGTTTCAGTATACGCCGCCGATTTTCTTCATAAATTAGGCCAAAAACGAGCGCGCTCTTTTTCGACTTAATGTGCCGTCCACAAATGAGCTACAATAAGTGACAACTGGGGAAAAAATCTCGGAATAAAAACGTGAGTTTCTTTTCAAAAACAAATGTCACCTCCTGGAGGTACTTGTACATGTGCTTAGGGCCAAGGATCGGAAGAGGTCCGGAGTATTGGCACTATTAATGGGGCTAGGGGAGGGCTACAAATTTTGTAATGCTTAGGGGGTAAACATGGCATTCTAATTACAATGGCCCTGTCGAACCTTGACGTTTTTAGCCAGCGTATGCTGACGTATGAACATTTTTGCGAATATGCTGGCGTTCGTCGTATAAGTTGTGGGTAAGTTTTGTATAGGAGCACGCTGAAGCACGCTGGTAAACATTGTAGTGCGGCGAGGGCGTCGAAAAATGTTGTGCATGCACAACATTTTGACGTATGCCAGCGTCATTAAAATGTGATTCAATTAACTGAATCAGCAGCAATAACTGTCTCAGCCCCACTTGGTCGGCCAAGCTAAGCGGTCAGCAATCCAAGGTGCATTCCCTACGGGCGGGTCGGCGGTTGAAACCACCTAAATGTGTTCACTTGCCATTGAAATGTTGCCACCCTCGCTCCGCCCACAGCCCGGCTGGCCACTGACGTCATGATTTGATTGGCATGATTGGGATCATTTCAAAATGGCTACGCTCAGTATGTATTGAGGGAAGTAATTTGGAGGAAATTGAAAAACTATTAAATTTGTAAAAAAAATTGTTAAAGGTTATTTATTTAAACTTCCAAATCACTTGGGGCAAGCTAAGGGGCCAATCAGAATAGTCAAGGCTAAAAGATTTTGATCTTTTTTACAAATTGTTGGTGGGTGGGTCAAAAGAAATAACGGAAAACCAAAATTCAGTTTTTACTCATTTTTAGGGAAACAAACTTTGAAAAATTAAAAAAATACCCAGCGGCCTCTTCTCCTGAAGGTCTGCCAGCCTTCTATCAACGGTCAAACTTGTTCCAATGACCTTCTCTTTCACCCGATGGTGAAATAATACGTGAGGAACCCTTCAAATGTAATGGGAATGAGGTTGGCAGTTTCATACTTGTCGCGTACCCTAGCCTAATGAATAGCGTTAATATACATGTACAACGGAAATGTGTACAGACTAAACGGCCATGCCATGCCAAACGTGTTTTTTTCCCATGGTGGTAATCAGAATTTGGGGTCGGTGGGTGGGTCAAAACAATTTAGAGTAAAGATCAACATTAAATGTGTAACATTGACTATTATTATGAATGGCCCCTAAAAGGTAAGTGAAAACGTTTAATTGGTTTAAAGTATCGTCACGCTGCAATGCACCTTAGATTGCCGACCGCTTAGCTTAACAAAAAATGGGGCCGGACGTGTGGCTAAGGATTCAGAGCTTGGCCACCCAAGTGGGGCTGAGACAGTCATTGCTGCTGTTTCAGTGAATTGAATCACTGCGCTTCAGTAAACATCATGGCACCAACGATGTTTAGAGAGATTTTCAGCTCGGAGAGTCAGCATATGTGATGCGATCAAGCAAAATTAGTCTTTTGTCGACCTAGGTCATTTTTCATTTTTTTATACATTTCAAAAGAACATTTCAAAAAAGCATCGTCCTAACTGACTGTGTGTTTATGTGTGTCGTCCTGACGGACTGTGTGTGTAGACTGTGTGCAACTGTGTATCATCCTTATGGACTCCATGCATGTATAACTACCAGGGCAAAGGGTATTGCAAGACAGCCTTGATCAAGGCACCCAAGAGCCGGCTTTTCTGTAATGGTATTTTATTAATTGAATTCATTGTTGGCATTATTTCCTGCTTTTGCCAAGTATGTGCCCATTGTCTTAAATTTTGTTTCTCTTGTCATTCCAGGTAGAGTCACTGTGTGGCCAGGAGGCTAAAAAGATCATGCTGAGGTGTGAATGCTTTTGGATACCACTGGCCAAGTACTGCTCATCATTTCTTGTTGCGTTTGCAGTTGGAGTAAATTGAGCAGGCCAGGTTGTGAGTGCACATGGATGCTTTACAAAAACAATGGAACCTACCGCTTATGTCCCACCTGAAGGACAGACTAATATTGGTTGTGAGTGCACATTAATGCTTTACAAAAACAATGGAACCTACTGCTGTATGTCCCAACTGAAGGACATACCAATAATGGTTTAGTGTCTTGCTAAAGGACACAAGTAGCAGGACCAAGACCCGAACCCACACTCTGCTGATTCCAGAGCTTAAATCCACAACTGAGAACTCAAGAATACAGGAATAAACTCTGTTGATTATAAGAGTGCATGGCTGACGATGCTGTCAACAGGTGAGTTTTGTTAAAATACTTGCTATACATCATTGGATCAATCCATTATGCCCCGCCCACTAGAACAATGAGTATTTCAGCGATGCCCTAGTACAAGTACACAAACGCACATTTCTCTGCCCAAGGAGCAGCAATCCAAATTGTTTGTTTACATTTTTGTAGTGCCATTTCAGCTGTTGTGTTTTTTTGGACATTGGTCACTGCATGAGAAAGTCTCACTATTTCGTTGTGCAGGTTTTTGCTAAAATATTAATAATTCGTGCATCGACTGTTCAAAATTATAAAACTTGGGAGTAATCCCCCATCACACCTTCAGCATAGACACTGCAGAAGCTCATTTTCATGGGGCCTATAGCTAATTATGAAAACGCGCTGCCATCCCATAGTATTCATCACCTCGATCCCGCGGATGTGCTTGCTCCCCGTGTGCTATATTTTATTATTAAGAGGGGATGAAGGAACGGCGTGTACGGCACAGTGGAAGCGTAGGTGCAAGGGAAATTTCCGCATGGTCGGGAATGTGTGTAGGAATAAAAATCGAGGCTCCAGCTTTTCATTACGGGAATGCTCCATAAAAGCTAAAACATCCTTTTCAAAGTTTACCTACTTCAACTCCTTATCTCATTGTAATCCCTTCGACAAACATAGACTTTTAATCCCATTAACTGGACGAAGAGTGTAAGAAGCCGGTACTACTTTTAACCAGTGATGCGTGGAGCAGTCCGTTGCAGCATGCATAGAGCGTGCCTCCATGCATAGAGCAAGGGTTGCAGAGTTCTCCATCCAACATGTGATACAGACCCGCCATGCTTTGTGCGGCGCCAGCCAGCAATTTGTTTTCCGTACCACATGTTGACTATTGGGCCAACAACAGTAAAGGCATAGGATTTTTTTGTTCAGATGTAAATTACTTCGAAAATGACGAACACAAAAACATATCGAAAAAATGCATTAAATTACATGTGCGTCGCTACTGACTCGATGCTGCCATCTACAAACAAGTTCAGGCACAATATTGATCATGAAATGTAAAGGGCACCGGTACCCGACTGAATGCAACATCAAAAGAGGAACGCCCAGTTTTTTATGCATGAGGTGACTATTTTAAACACAGTGCATACACGATCAAAATAATCGTTTGGTAAGCCCCATCATGTTCCACAAATTTAAGGAATATGGTGAAGTATGTAGGAGTAGTATGTGATGTATATAAGGGGAGATATTTGCAATCAATGTGGTACGACTTGCTCGTACTTTGATTTTAAAACCTAGCGTTTTAGACACTGGGGTGGGCTGACCTTCCTCTATGTTAAGACCGATCTTTTAGAAGTGAGAGCCATAACAGCCCAACAAGGTGGGCTAGTCCATGTAGCCCCATAAGTAGGGCCAATCACGATTATTAGCCCGAGCACTGATTGCAATCCGATTTCTTTTACCCGGATGTAATTTTGTGTTTCTTTCTCCACTATGGAAGTGTCCCAACAACGGGACATATAATGACAAATATGGAGTTCGGTCTTTCTTACCCTTTAAACAAATATTCTGCCTTCACAGAAAGGAAATATTATTAATCAAAGGAGTTTGGACTTTCTTAACCCCCTTTTACAAATATTATCAAATATGCAAATGTCCCACAACGGCAATATTATGATAAGATGGAAACGTATTGAAGCATTAGCGCTTTAACAAAATAATTTAGAATGATTTTGTATTAAAAGTAATGCATACAAGCGAAAACAGTTTTGATTAACCATTTAAAACCCTGCCATCAATGTCCAAGCTTACAAGCGACCTGCATGTTGAATTGATTTGTGGATTTACTGATGCATTATCAAATACATTCTGGTTGTATGATTATAAAATATATTGGATGATGTACAATGTAAGCTTGCTAAATCAGTCATGCAAGGCGACAACATCAGCGCTCGTAAAATTCGTAGCAAGGGATCATGGTATTTTTGGGGGGCTGCTGCCATGTTATTAATAAAGCCCATTTCACACATGTGTGAATATGGGCTTTATACACTACAGAGTAGGCTACATGTACATCCATACATGTAAGTCGTTGACTTATAGTCCTGCCATTGGTTCTTCATGTACCATCTTCGGAAGCTGCAGAGAGAGGCATCGTATTCGGGCAATGGGGTAAAAAGCTTTTTCACAGCCTGATCAAGGCTAGTTTTTTAGAAGTTTTTTTGACGTTTTTTAAGAAGTTTTTTTGAGAAAGTTGTTTCTGCCTGTACATGTTTACGTGCAAACGATCGTCTGTTGGACGGACGGGAACATTTGCCGTAGGTAATCTTAATTCTGAGGCAACGTACACTTCTTACTTGAACGGTGACCTGTTCCCACGAAACCCGGACAAAGTAGCAAAAAACTGAAATTGAGTTTATAGTATTTTCATATTGTCCAATAATTCAGCTTTCCAATGGTATATAGATTGTATTGATTATCCCTCCATAGAACCCCAGGAGAGGGGATTTAGACCCAAGCATTGCCCGACCCCAAAAAAAATTATTCCGAGAAAACCAGTTGTTTGTGCACAGAAAGAAAACTCGACACACACATAGTACACGCATCAGCGCACACCGCTCGGTCGAATATGTCCCCGGTAAATCGGTCTCATTTCGTGACATTTCTGTCGTAAAATATCACAAATTTGTTTTAAAAACACAAATACTGTAGTAATTCAGAAACTACGGGTACAAACTCAAACTCAAAATGCCTAAATTGATGTCAAACTCTGGCTCCGACACACCGAAGATTTCCCTCGGTACACGTCGAACAGGTTTTGCGTGCATTAATTCATGAACGAACTAGATAGTCTGGCTCTCGATATCGGCGTGCAAACTGTACTGATAATGTACATGTACGTTCAGGGAGTAAGACGATGAAACCGATCATGTGATACAACTTGGCAAATCACATTTCCCGTAAGAGATGACCACAGCACAAGTGAAATAGTTGTTTACGTGTTTTAGCTCTGTAACAAGCACTGCTATTGGCTTATTATGACGTGATTGACACATTTTATGAATGAAAATAGAATCTGCAGACAGCAAGCTTTATGATGGTACCACTTTTTCAATGGGTTTACATGTGTCGTACGTGTACATCAAACTACGCCAGAGAAAAAATAGTGCAGGGCACCATTGCGCGAATTGCTTTACTTTTTGGGTTAAATCAAACAAAACACAAATTGGTATACAAATAAACTAAATATCTTTACTTAGTTTCTTTATAAATGTTGCAATCATAATCATTTTACAAGACATGGCCATGCTCTATGACATGACGAAGCAACAAATGCACAATCAGTACAAATCAATCCGCACGTACCTCGGCCTTTTCGAGGCAGCGCAGGCGACATACAAGATCGGTTCTCAGGTCGTACTTGGTCCTTTTTCATGATTGAAACATGAAACTATGTTAACTTTTTGTACATATTAACAATGTATTAGGATTTTAGAAGAAGAAAACGGCCTTCTGTAGTATATTTATTTTTTACAAACTTCCAGTCCTAGTGCTTACATTGGTTAAGAGGATTAACTCTCACTAATCCGATAAGTTTATTGACACACGTAGATCAAATGTAAACAAGTCGTTCATTAAAAAGGATGTGGAATTCCGAGTTTGGGGCTTCAAACTCGGAAAGGCTTTAATGGAGCATTCCCGTAATGACAGATCGCAGCATTCAATCGTGGAGGTAGAAACCATGAATTAATTGAGTTGGAAAGATGATACGGATATAAACAACCTCCATGGAGGTAGAAAGAGATGGGAAAATTTACAAAATACAGCAACAACTTAGTCAAGCTCCGAGCGTGCTGATGTATGTATGAAGGTACGCTGAAAACGACAAAACGTTTCACACACGCACAGTCCATGTGCACCGTGCATGACACAACAACAAAGACACGCATAAAAATATAAACAGCGACGGATGCCCAGCAAAGCACAAGCAAAAAGCGCGCCATTTGTAGCAAACCGGAAAGGACCACATCGAATTGCGGGGTCTGATCCACCTTTGCGTTTACACTTGTATTTGGGATCCACTCTGCCGGATCTGATCCACCAATTGCCGGATTCAACCCTCCTCGAAAGGTGGATTAAAATTGCCTGATCTTGAACCGGGTCTGATCCGGCTTTTTTGCGTTTACACTAGCCGTTAATCCACATTGCCGGATTTAAACCGGGTCTGATCCGGCTTTCTGGATCTAGTGTAAACGGGGTCCTGTAGACATCAGCAGCGTGTAGGGGATACAGAGGGGGGATCTTTATTCCAGGGCTTGTGTATTTTAAGCAATAGGCTTGTGTGTTGGAAGGAAAAGGGTGTGGGTCCTTCATGGTAATTCAGCAGGTTATGAACCCTGTACATAACAAAGGTTAAAAGTTCTCTTCTTTGTAGTAGTTTAGTTGATGCGATCTCAAATCAGCATATTTAGGTGTTCGGGTTTCATCCTCTTGTTTTTGTTCTGTTTTTTCACTGCCTTCTGCTTTCCCTCAACTCTTTTTGTAGCATAACTCAAGATTGAAATTGACATTGGGCAATTCCATGGAAAGGTGGACATTACATGAAAATTTAAACTTCAAGAAATGAAAGTTTAGGCACTACAATTTATTTATGTATGAGTTCTAGTTTTGCATTGTGATTTTTTTTTTTTTTTTAAGCTTTAAGATTTTTCAAAATATGACCAAAATTGTTTTAAGGACAATTTGTGCAAAAAATCCATGAAAAAATGGTTATTAGAAATGATATGATATTTCAAAGTAAATAATGGAACAAAACCAAGCTAAACGATTAATTATATTGTTATAAGTCATGTTTCTTCCCTGCCCAGAAAGAAAGTTGATATTTCATTGCTGCTTAATTATACGCTTGGGAATATTATGCATGAGAGACATTGTAACGCGAGTTACCGAAACCCCACTTTTTTCTCTAATAATTTTTCTGAACTAAATAAAATGGTGAGATTCATTATTTTCTAATTAAACCCAATACTTTAACTTCCTTCATTTTCTGCTAATTCATCCCTACATGTATATTTAAAAAATTATAAGCATCTAAAGGCTGTAACACGAGTTACCATGTAACGCAAGTTACCGTAGGTAACGCGAGTTACCACCAATTTGATGCAGTTTTTCAATACAAATTCCATTTACTTTGGGAGTGTAGTGTACAGCTGGTCGGAATATCAAATGGAATCATACTGGATGCATCCAACATTTTGTTCACAACATAAATGTACATAAGTTGTACGTGCACCATACTTATACTGTATGTACGGACATGTATGCCAGTGTGTACATAGCTGGATGAGTTAGTTAGTAGTTACATAAGTGGGTAATCCTACTTGTTATCAATTTGTTTTATGCGAGTTACCTTAACGCGAGTTACCGACATGAGAGGTCCTTTCTGTTTTTTTATCAATAGTTTTGTTATTATTTGAATGTAATCATGCATCATACATGCCTATGTCATAGAAACACAGAAAAGTTTCCATCAGGGTTGCCCAGTTTGAGGAGAATTTGAAAACATAGCTGATGTGTTTTTATGCTATGTCCTTTTTATGTAACATGAGTTACCGAAAATAAAGGTGTTGCCAAAAGAAGAAAAAAGGTGTTTTTAATTTTTTTTTTTTTTTTGGGGGGGGGTTGTTAATCATATAACTCTTATAATGTTCCTCAGAGAAATTCTATTTATGGAAATTTATGGAATTTGAACATGGGAAAATAACCACAACTGAACATTAATATCAGGGCTCGAAATTAACACTGGACCGCAGGCCCGAGGCCAGTGATTTTAGCGTCGGTCCAGTAAACTTTATACCGAACAAGTCCGGCGGTCTTGTGTTTTTTACATACTAAAAGTATTATTATTACCTGAAATGAATAATCTTTCATTAAATAAATGTATTTAAATCTCAGTTTGAATTTTTTTGGTTATATTTGTTGTCGTCAAATTATTTCCGAGCGCGGAACATCCAACCCGGCCGACCGTTCTTTGTGCTTCAAAGTTCCCTATCCAGTTTGCTCATGCCCAGGACCACTGCACTGGGTTCAAACCGTGCTTTAGGCGCTCAGGGGGACGAGCGAACGGCACCCTCCGTGCATGTGTGATGTTTGTACTAGTGCCCGGCGGAACACCACAGTACAGCGCTTCATTCGTTTACCACTGACCATGTGCATGGCATGATGTCACTTTAAAGTCTGATACCTTGCACCAACGAAATATACAGTGTTGAAATCGTATTAATGACGTAAAGGTTGTATTCTTTCAACACCACACATCCCTGTGTTGCATGGATTAAAAGTAACGTCTTGTTTCCACACGTCTTTTCATGGTTTTTCATGCTTCGTATGTTAAAATTTTAAACGTTGTTGTCCTGTCAAAACGATCGTCAAAACTTATTTCATTTTTTCTATGGCAGCAAACATCGTGTAAAAAAAAGGTATGTGGAAATTTCTCGAAGGGGTTTCAAAGCCAAAACTGCCTGTTAAGCAATCTGCAAGTGAAAAACTTGCACAGGCGCAGAAGTATGAAAAAACAAGTTAACTTTTGGCAAAAGAAGTTTTGGTGTGTTTTGTTGCGTTTTGGATTTTTTCTTCTCATATGACTTCGGTCTTGTTAAAAATGTTCCGGTCCAGTAAAAATTCTGAACAACAAGCCCTGCGGTCTTGTGGATTTTTTCCCAAAATTCGAGCCCTGAATATGAAGACGACACTTAAACAATGACGCCGTGACCCATAATGACATCATTAAGTGTCGAATTACATTAAAATAAAGTTAAGTATTTGAAATAATCTTAACTCCTGAACCACATTTGGATTTGTGCAATCTTTAGACCATCTGACAGGTCCATAAAAACTTAATGAACAATTTGCAGATGTGACCCATTTCGACCTTGTCTTTAGGTTCATACCTGAAGCGAAAAACTATTTACAAAACCATAATTTCATCTCTACAGTCAATATGAAATGAAATGACATTTTGTTCATGACCTTTGTAGATATAACAGTGATGATGTCATCAAAATTGGCAGTTCCCTGTATTTATATTTCAAAACTCCTTGAAGAGAGTTTTTTTCTACTAGATTATATTAGCAATATGAGAATTGTGAAATTTGAACAAAATAAATTATTTTAAAAGGAAATTATGGAAAAAAGGATGTGCCCTTTTTCACACAATTAGAAAAGCCCTTGCTACAATGTCCCAGAAGGACCATTGTGTTATGCTGTCACTGTTGTATTCCTTCACTGTTGTAACTCTTCTCTACAGCAATACTGAAACTAAACTGAACCTTAAAACTCATCAAACAATTGAACTTCAACATCAAGACGGAACCTGAGCAATAATGTCATGATGATGCATCAAGTGTTGAATTACATTAGTTCAAAATTTAATATTTAAAACAAATAATAACCCCTGTAGGCCACCCAGGGACAGGGTAAACGAGAAGCTCAGTCGAATCTCTATTCACACCCCGTCTTGCCCCCGACGCAGGACGAACTGATATGGCGAATCTTCATGGCTCGGTCAGCTTGAGAACCCCCCCCCTCGGCTCAGTTGAAATTTCCACATGATGCCGGGACAGGCTATTACCCGGTTTCTCGGGCCAGCCAACAGCGGGCATTCCTCCCGAGGGATTATCCACAGCCTCAGAATTTACCAGTTGCTCTGGTATCCATGTGTCTCAATTTTCATACGAAATGTCTGCGGATTTTTCACAGGGCTGTCTAAAAAGATGGACAAAAAGAACTTGGTACGGCGTACACGTCAGTTGTCGTCAAGTTCTGTGAATCCTTGGGTCAGTTCGAATGACTTGATCTCTCAGGCCAAGTTTTTGCAGGCCTTCAGCTCCATCTGGGCCTCCATGTCAGCCCTTAGTGCCACATGTTAAGCGACCGTTACGTCGACCCCTCCGAGGTGTCAACCCCCACTCACCGCCACCGGTGATTGACAATTGCTGGATGACTCAGGCCGAACAAAAATTACGGCACACAATGAGCCGTAGCATTGCATAGTACATGAGGTCTTTTCCTTCAAGTCCTAATTTTCTACCGCTTTCTAAATACTGCTTAAACTTATCCATTTTGCCAAGAATGTGTCAGTGCATCAGTCATAATACAGTTGTAACACTAGTTTGGTGATCCTAATATAAATAACCTGTTCCATACTCTGACCGATTTTGCTAGCTTATAGAGTGGTGATCAAAAGTGCTTTAACCCTTTCAATCCCATATACTTTGTACACAGTTACCCCCCATATCCCGTATACTTTTTTAAAGAACACACAATTTGGGTTGTGTTTACCTTAAAATTCATGAAAAAAATAATCTTCATTGTTTTTGAACAATATTCAAACACTTTATTACCCTGATGATTGTCAACATTTTCGTGACCTTTCGTTGACCTCGGTGACCTTAATTAATTAATTAGAAACGTAAAACATTGGTGCGACTGCATCGTTGGACAAAAAGTGTAAATGCTAAACTACACCGTTGAATATGACTAACCATTTCAATTGACAAAAGTTCCCCCAAATGATTACAAATATCGATGATTTATTCATTTCAGTTATAAATATACACACCTGAATACTCTGTTATATCTTTAGAAAATCAAAAAGGCTCAGAAAAGAACAGCACAGATGAAGTAATGCCTAATGTTTTCAAGGAAAAACTCGGAGAGTAGAGGAAAAGCTCAACTTGACTGTCGCACAGCTTGACATACGTCGCGCTAAAAAAACCTGGAAAAGTCCTCTATTCTCGACAGCAAACATTCTCAAAGCACATCCAAAGAGGGCGGCATTCATCAGCTGTGCTGTGCTGTTTTTTTTATTCCTATAGCGTTTATGGTACGACCGTGACATATGAAAATGTAAAGCGACCCCGCAACCCGGGATATCCCGGGAGTGGGATCTGGTGCGCGTCTACGGAACCCGGGATATCCCGGGAGCGGGACTGAAAGGGTTAATGGTCTTGGATTTTTAAATTAGCACCTTCTCACCAACACTCCATAAAACAACCCGAACCATAAAAGAGGACCAGGACAGATTATGATACAATAGAACACCTAACAATTACCATTTATATAAACTGAATACTACTGGCGACTATATACAGCTAACTCAGGCATGAGAATCTTCCGGATTTTTCTGGATTTCCGGATTTTTCACTTCAAAATATGTGGTCTCCGAGTTCAATGTGAATTTGATATAAAATTTGGGGGGTAGGGTGTTGGAGGTATAAATGTATATTTCGCTAATCTCTCGTCTTTAAATCAGAAATTGTAAGTTTACCTTTGTAATCATACTGCGGATCGACGCACCGCTCGTAAAAAACAGCACGTTTTTTGCCCGGCTTCCATGTGCATCACGTATGCAGCGAGATCAATGGATATGTGTAGACTTGTTTCATTCCTCGCTTCAATCAGGGCACGGTTTATTAATTGTTTGACCGTAATATGTTTACTGCTGTAGCAAAGGAACATATGTGGAGACTTTGGAAAGTCTACTGACAACAATGCGCAGTGTTTTGTATGGATGCGCGCGCATTGTTAGACTTTTTACGCACGTGTGTGTGGAGAGAATTGTCGATGTCTGCATTTACCGTTAAGTCTCACAATTTTTGTGAGCTTTTTTAGATAAGATACATCAAGCATTTTTATGATTTTATTATTGTTTTTTTAGTATTTTGCTCCTGCTAACTCGACCCATGGAGGTAGGATTATGCTTGGTTCAACCACTGAGTGCGGCGCCGACGCTGGGTCACGTTCCTAAAAATCCGGACATGCATTTTTAACGTTAGATTTTTCGACGAAAAGGGGTTTCGGATTTTTCATCATCTCCCATTCTCATGCCTGCTAACTACAATCACAAATCGGTATTTAAATACAATGCAAGTATAACACAACTTATTGAAAAGTCGGCTCAACTCAAACAACTAAAATGATCAAGTAAACCTCAAGGGTGAGCAGTGACTTCATTGGTCCTCCCTTATCTCTGGCCTCTATAGTGGCAGGGCTCGCCTTGCAGGGCTCGACCTTAACACTAGCCTGGCATACAATGGCTAGTAAATACTGCTGCGGGCAAGTAAAAACCACTTCTCAACTTGCCCGGCGGGCTACTTAAAAACATGTGCATGTTCCTTGTTTTTCAGATGTGATTAAAAAAAATAAAACGAACTCTTCAAAGATTTACCTTTTGTGTGTCGTGAATGTTTTACGGTGCGGATAAACGTAAACAAAAAATCACTCAAACTGCCGCGAAACGCTGACCGCAACGATCATGATGTACACAACGCACGATCCCGGGTGACATCATGACACACACAAGCATATCGTTTCCAATTCGCAGGCTTGTAGTCTTCGTTACTTTGCGTGCGACAGTGAACACTAGAGGGCGTTTTAGAACAATGCGATAGCGCGAGAGTAAACGTCCTCTATTGGTGAAATCACGCGACAGCATACAAAACCAAGTGACAAACGCCTTGATTAAAGACTCGACGTGTCTGCACATGCTCGGGAAAAGCGGTTATTCCCCCGGAAGTGCAATATCATCATCGCTGGTGCGTGTGCTAAAACCTACTACAAAGTTGTCGTCGCTGGTAGGCACGCACATTCTGTCAACAGCATGGTCAACGGAGCACAGTTCCGTGGAAACTTTAGCTTGTTTACAAATACTATAGAACGTGTAGGCTTCATTCTACAAAAATGACCAATTTAGGATACTCCAGATGAACAAAAAGTGAATTTTACTGTATAATGTAAGATTTGTTCTTCTTGATTTTGTTTTGTTTTGTTGTTTTGGGGGGGTTATTTTGCGGGTGCTTGCATGAAGTCAAACTGCTGTGTTGACGTCGCATGTTTTTGATCACATGCACGGTTAAACAATTTTGTTAACTCGAAATTTTGTTTTAATATGAAACTGACGGTTACACGTGTAATTGACCGTTTCAGAAACGGTTACAAAAATAACCGTAAACGCCAAGCCTTACATTAAACCTGATTTAATTGTTATGCATTTTTCAAACATATTTTCATGGGCTAGAAAAAAATTCTGCGGGCTAGTATAAAACACTTGCCCGGTGGGCTACTCTCAGAAAAAATTAAGGTCAAGCCCTGCCTTGCCATGTCCGGCAGAGTGACCTCCCGTCTCTCTTCCTTCTGGTAGTTGCTCTAACCCAAGATCCAAAACCAGGTTTAACCCTTGTTTGGTAGGGGTGACGAGGCTGCAAGACCATAGTCAAATTTTCAGCTCTCTGACCATTAGTAGTCTCTGTGAGTTACTATCTAAGCTCTCATACTCGAGTACTGGTACAGTAAACTGAAACTATCCCCTTTAAACGGGGGTTACTCCAGGGCCTCAAATTGCCCAGCGTGACTAAAGTGATATACCACGGTTTGAGGAATTTGAAAACTATTCAAAAACTATTCAAAACCTCTGTTCCATTATGGAATACAATAGTGACCACCTTGAACCAACAATACTACAACTTATTTAATCACCTAGAATCATTTCGTCGCACCACGAACCGACCTAACTGACCAAAGTCTCACACTTCTGCTAATTTTTTTTTTTACAAATTATTAATATACTCATTACTGTTAACATTTTCAGCAAGTTTCAGAACTAAATATGTAGTAGTTTGTAATTACACTAATTACTAAAAACGACGTATCACTAGATTTGCCGTTTCGTCTTTTCACAAAGTGACCTATCTAGATACGCCACTTTACCAATGAGGTACTATGCACTACAGCGCGTGCAGTTCGGGCACGCGTGTAAAATTTTCAAACCACGAAGTGACCTAACTCAAAGCGTAGTATTTTCACAAAGTGACCTAACTAGATACATGTAGGTCTCTATCATGCATTGGTTTGTACACAGAGCTCTGCAGGCAAAACTCGGATTTTCATTTTCACAAAGTGACCTATCTGTTTAGGTATTATTTACTAATTAAAATAGTTGCAGGGATTAAATGAAATTGACAGTTCTGTATTAAAACCCTAAAGAACCCAAATCCTACAATATCCTCATTGCCAAAGTGCAGGATTTCGAAGGATTTTGGCTATTAGGGATCTGCAACACAGGAGGATTTTGAAGGGTTTGGGCTAAAATGAGTTTTTGTTAGGGTAGGATTTCGCAGGACTTGGGCTATCGGGCTGTTTTTACATAGGAGGATTTTGAAGGATTTAGGTATTATGCAGCTTAGCCAAAATAGGATTCTGAAGGTTTTGGGCTTTTAGGGGTGGAGATTGTAATAAAGCTTAGTCTTGATTGGCGACGTTCATTTTGTTTAACGTGGTGCGATATCGCAACACTAATTACTGTCCACAACACGAATTACTGGAGAAGAAATATCTGTATCACACGAACATCTGGATCAAAACGAACGTCTTGACGCTTTTGGACCGAGACCCCGCCCACATTTTTTTTTTCGGGCACGATTTGAATATTCACAAAATGAAACGCACGCGCACAACGGTGAGCAGGCTGTGATCAGACTGTTCCCCTGTCTTTCGTACTATGTACCATGTGAGGAATGGTGGAGAGTTTCTAACGATAATCGCTGGCCGTTAACACAAGGCGAATGTGTGGGTGCTTGATAATGATAGTTTAAATAGCAAGGCTGTCCTTTTGCTGTATGGTGATACTTTATGTACATTCACAAGCGGCTTCTCCTTCACGGTGTCACATTGATCCGGGTTTTCTGTACAATCCATTCAAAAAGTCTTTAACGTTATATTATTTATATAATTTTTGTTTTTTACCTACACGATGTGTGTTAAGCACTGTATACTCAGTACTTTCCCGATATATTATTTAGTACGTAGCTGCTTGAAAAATAACACTTCTCCCAAATCCAGCCTTTCACAAAATTACGAACTGCGGTGGTTTGATGACTTTTAAACTCTTCAAGGCCCAATTTAATTCTCGCAAATTCTAACGCTGGTTCAACCCATCATTCACAGCAGTATTTCTCAAAGCCAGGCATCGAGGCATACTAACATTACCTACGTCTAGGTACCATACACAATATCTGTCGCTGAACGCACAATGCAAATTAGCCTCATTTTGATCTGCCTGTTTTTTTTCCAGGCAGCAAATACAAAATTGTCAAGACGCTGTTTCGATCCAGATTTATAGACTTGCCCAGTCCTTCTGAGTCAGCCTCCCAAACAGTCAATGTAGTGCCCTTTATTGGTGGCTAGTACAAAAAAACAGCGTCGCCAATTAAGACTAAATAAAGCCAAGCACCTAAAGTAAATCACAAAGTTGACTCCCTAACTTCTGTCTCAAAAGGATTTTGAAGGATTTGGGCTAATATGTATACTTACAATAAGTTGAAGGATATCGAAGGATTTGGGCACTTTAGGTTTATGACAACTTTAATCTGAAGGATATCGAAAGATTCGGTTTCTACCCAAGAGCCTAGTAGTCAGCTTTTTTTTTGTCTTAAAAAGTATATACAAATAGTTAGCAGACCCCGAAACAGCAGTTTGAAAAATAGTGCAATTTCATTCGTGATTTTCATTCGTGATTTTCATTCGTGAGGTCAGTTCATGATACGCGCGACGATTTATAGGGGTCCCTCTCTGGGTGCTCACTGCCCAACCCAAAATTAGCTACATTGTAATGGATAAGTTAAATTGTTGAACATTCCATCAATACACTCCCTCAATACATACAACTGAACTTTACACAAAACCCTAGCTATATTTCGAATCCATGAATTCCGCAATGTTTTTCAAAGGGAATAGTTATATTAATGAATTAAGCATGCAGTCTGTGAGATAAAAACAATATTGTTGCAGATATTTTTGGATGTCCGATGGACCACTTCACAAGGTGTTTCAGTTGGTCCGCCATCATTTCAACTGGCATTTGGTCAGGCCAAACCCTGCCCTCTAGGCGAGTTCTATGGGAATTTGAAATGATTGCACAATACTTGGGTTGAAAATTACATGTGTAACCCATAAGCTGACTTCACACAGAGCTACTGTGAAAGCAGCGCGGATTTAAACTGTGTTGAAATGTGTTGAACTGTGTAGATTTTGACAGGGATTTGAAGATTATAGTGTTTTATGTCAGTTTGAAATGATTGCACAATACTTGGGTTGAAAATTACATGTGTAACCCATAAGCTGACTTCACACAGAGCTAGTGTGAAAGCAGTGCGGATTTGAAGAGTGTTAAAATGTGTTGAACTGTGTAGATTTCGACAGGGATTTGAAGATTATAGTGTTGAAAGGCCTTTAGATTTTCTAGTACATGTAGGTCTTCCATCCAGCCCACCGTCTCATCTTCTTTCCCCCCTGCTTCCTGCTCTCCACCATTCTCCTGTTTGTTTTTCTTCTACTTAGGCCCTACCACATTTGTAATCTGTTATCATTTTGATTATTTTGATTGCAGTGAGCCTGATGAGCCATTGGAAGAGAACCACTTCACTACTCATCGGTGTCACAGTAGCCTGGATATTCTGCATCAGCCTTGGACAAGGATTGAACAGTTCTTGTGAAGAAGGGTTGAGTTGAAAAGAACAGTGAACCAGGCAGTGGACGATTACAGCATCAGATTGTAGGCCCTGTGTGATGTCATCAAAGACCGTCTCGGTTTGGCTTCGATCTTCAGCTTGAATCTCATTAGGTGAGTTAATAATGTTTAGTTTTCTCTACAGTGATAGACAATGGGGATCTGGAAGGGCAAAATATGTCATAAATAGATCTGAAGTGTAAGATAAATGTAAAGTTTGAAGTGAGGGTAGGCCATTGATTGGTATCAAACAGGATTTTCCAATGAAATATATGAACTTAATGCAAAAGTAGTAGGAGGTCAGATCATCCTAGCAAAAATAAAGCTTATGGTCTTTGGATATAAGATGAAGCTCTACTGTCTAAATACAACAATCTAGCTACCGGGCAAGCTTGTTGGTCTAGTGATAAGACATATGCTCTAGAATGTCAAATGTAATGAGTTTGAATCCCTACCGAGCAATATACCTGTGTAATTTTTTTTCACAGGACTCAGGGGAAAGTACTGAGTATACAGTGCTTAACACACATCGATGTATTGGTAAAAGCACAAGTGATATGCAATTTTGTAAATTTTGTAAAATTTTGTTATTGCATTCTAGAAAAATGTACCGAAAGGTGCAACCCTTTCTTGATCTATAAGACAACTTGTAATTTTAATAGAGTACTTTTAAGAGCATTGTGTGAGAATTCTAAGTATTACAATCCATAAGAACCATGAATTGCTACCAAACATTAGCTTGGGACCATTTGGCACACTGCTAGTTTGCCGTATGTCGCTCATCATCATATTTTGATGATAAAAGGTCAGCATACAATGGTGTGATGTACTGATCTTTAATTAACTATTTTAATAGTTAATTAAAATCCTTCTTTGAATGAGATGATAAAATAGTGTCTCATTAAATGTCAGATAACTTGATTATTATTGCAGCCTTCTTTCTTCTGTTTTTGTAATCTGGTAATGGGTGAGTCTTTTTAAAATAGCATACAGTGTCCAGCTTGGTTTATTACAATTGTTGTTTTTTCCGTTCAATCAAAAGCTGTATTTATTCTGAAAATACTACAGTGATAACGCAACCCTCTATACTGTGGTTGGTGCAGAATGTTTTGTCTATGACTGATTTGAGTGGCGGTTTGAATTTGTGAGTTTATCTTCTGCTGCTAAAAGTATTGTCAGTCGTACTGTAGCACTAAGTAGGAAAATGTGCCTTTAACTGAGGAATGTTCTATTAAGTGTGAGCAAAATTTACAGGCTTTTTTGTTTATTTTTTTTACTAAAACATGATCAAAGAAATCAACAAAATGTTCACAGGGTGATTGTATGTGCTAATTAAGTCTTAGGGGATTTTATTCTACTCTTCCAAAAACCAATGATTCAATTTGGTGGATAGGTCCAGCTCTTGAGCATGACACCACACTATCTCTTTATTCTTGCTGATTGTATCCTACAAGAAGCATCAAGAATTAGGTTAAATGACGTTCCTGATTCTTTGTAGTAATGAACTCATTGGCATTTCTCAGACCACTTGCAAAGTGAGTTCAGTTATAAAAATCACCCAGCGCCGTGTCCTTCCTCTGCACACCTACATGTATATTCCTTCTGTGTATTCTTTCTCAAAATCCTACTGCAAGTTGAGTCCCCTTATCAAATTGAAAAACTTCAACAATATTATTGGACTTATGGGAAATATAAGTTCTTCTCAGGTTGAATCACTTGTGGAATATCAATGATTATAATCAAAATGGGTTGATTGTCTCATTTGCTAAATGCGACTGGTAACCATTACTTTGCGCATTAGCCAATCAAATAATGTGATAGTGATTGCGCACCCTGATTCCTATACACAATAATTATTCAAATTTATTATGGATTGTGAATAAATAATACAATAAGTATTCATGAATAAAAAGAAAAAGTTGCCCACAAGCAGTCCTTTGGCAATACAGGGCAATTCCAAAATGTGTTGTTCACATGCACTTTCAAGATCAATGGTAAAGCGTGGGATCGCAAAAAAACAAAAAACAAAAAATGACGTGGCTGCGGGGAGAGATCAACTTGTATTGATGAAGAATCATTTACTAAGTTAACAAATTGTGCAGACTATTTAAACTTGTCACATTTGAACTCACAATTTTTGGATGATGATTGTGCATATTCAATTGCACACGCCTCTTTCACAACTTCTGATAGGTGGCGCTCTAATGAGACATTACAACTTAAATATTCATCCTGTTAAAAACAAATTCTTATCATGACCTCAAAATGATCCATTTGACTCAGCTGTTGATCCACTTGACTCAGCTGTTGATCCATTTGATGCAGCTGATGATCCGATTGAGCAGAATAAAAATATAGTCATGTGATGCAGAATAGAGAACTGAAACTATGACATCTTTCTGAAATACATAACCAAAGCATTGAATTGTCAGTGAAATTCAAGAAAGAACTTTGTGCTCAAATTCTGCTATGTGTCTTTTTTAATAACATGATGAGACACACTTACACCATTTTCTCTGGAAATGTCTTCATCTGTTTCTTTCAAAAAGAGAGTCACTTCTTTGCCTTCAACCTTCACCACTACATGTACTTCTTCCTTCTAGATGTCATGCAATGTTGAGGCATTACTTTGCCTTCAACCTTCACCACCACCCATATTTCTTCCTTCTAGATCTCATGTTGAGGCACTACTTTGCCTTCAACCTGTTCTTACAAGATATTTTTATGAAATTGATAAAACTGTACAAAAGAAATTGAAAATACCTGTACCAGTTAGGTCTGTACAGGTACATGTAGACTCTCTACAGCTTTAAGATAGAAACAAACCTTGCTAAGATATGACTTTGCAAACTGTTTTTCTACTCTCATTTGATTATAAGTCTTTCAAGTCATAAAAGGATTTTAACAAACTCTTTTAGAAAAACCCCTATTAAATACTACAAGAAAGGTAGTTTCTTCTTTGGTAAGTATTGTTCTGAAAATAACTGTGAATGCAATGATAAAATGTTTCAGGCTGATCCTCTCCCTGAATCGTATCTTGAATAATATTGTAAAACAAAAATCCATGGCAGTATTGACAAATGCTTTCTGGCCAATTTCCTTATGCATTGATACCAGTGGCAACTTATTCAGCAGTTCTCAACAGTTGTGTGCAAACTCAGTCAACTTTAAGTGCAATAAGCCTAACTAGTTTTTCCTCTGAATAAAGACTTTGGGTTTTTTTCCTCATGTTAAGACTCTGGTCAAGGGCTTATTACATTTAGCACAAGTTTTTCTCAGAGTAACTTCTGGTATAACAAACTGAACCAATCCAGAGAACTACATGTTCATTTATACTTTTCTTTCAAGATTGACATTTATCAATTGTATATGTGTCTAGTCCAAAAATGCTTCAGTCTAACTGTGTTCCTGTAATGTTTATTTGGATTTGTGTTAAGGACATGGTAGTTGTGGTGCTTTTCAAAAAGTATTCTGGGTTTTTTATAATTGAAAAGATTACTTGGTATAACATTTTATGGTTCTTACTAAAATGCTTTGTAATAAACACTGCCCAAAATGATCTTATTCTATTTAATCTTGTTTCACTTTCCTTGCAAGGACAGTGAAACAGGCATAACATAAAAACATGAAAAATGTAATAAGTAAATGCTTTTTGTGACAAATTCAAACACTAATTTCCACTTTTGCGGGTTATCAAAAAAAAGTACACGTCTTTAAAGCTAGAGGATTGTACGGTTAAAGTATTATCCAGTCATGTTAAAGTATATTCCTGTCATTACAGTCAAAAGCAATTGTTATACCATGTCGTTAGCTCGTCCAATTTTACTAATTGTTTACATACATCTAGTTTAGGGCTTGAATTTTACACTGGACTGCAGTCCCGAGGCCAGTGGTTTTAGTGTCGGGCCAGTAAACTTATGACTGGAAAAGTCCGCAGGTCTTGTGTTTTTCAAATGAGTATCAATACATGTACCTCACTGTGTAATATCTTGAACAGAAACAAATTATGTTCAAATGTTGACATTGAGTCTGATGCCATTCAATTATTAGTATTGAGTAATAAAGTATACTTAATAACCAAAAGACAGATGAAGTCCATCTTCTCCTACATGTCTTAGTGCAATTTTTGTTCAAATAAAAGCATTCAAATTCTTGTTGTCAGGATTCAGGAACTGTTTTCTCATTCTGATTTTGTTCTTGTACAAAAACACCTGCGGTCTTGTGGATTTTTTCTCCCAAATTCGAGCCCTGTAGTTTCATATGGTTTTAGTACCGTACCAAAAACCCAGAAGCCACAAATAGGGCTTATTGTTTTGTCAGAATCTTTTTCAAGAAGCTAATTTTCTTGGCAAAAGCTATTCAAATTACATCAAATGGACTTATTACCAACAAACTAATCTTACCATAAAAAAACGAAAATCATTCAATTATACTGACGGGATATCTACAAGAATGCCAATATTCCGAATATGATATCCAATTCATTTATAAGTACAGTTTAGTTAAATTTTATAATTTTTGTTTATTTAAAATTTGTATACAATTGAAATAATTATTCTGGGCATTTGAGGGAAACTCTTAGCAAGTCTGACACCTGTTATAAGACCATTACTCATAAAACAATTCCATTTACAAATCGAATCAAAACAATATAATAGTATTGCTTTTATTAGATTTAAATGAACGAACTTCCATATTTAGGAAAGAATACTTAGTTAGTGCTGAAACTTAATGAGTAAACTTAGACTTTATCTTCTGAATAAATAATTGATGAATGTCAACACATAAACAAATCAATGAACTTTTAATTGCCAAAAAGGAAGCAGTCTTGAGTTCTTAGGAAGCCCTGTTGTCAATATTGTATTACTCAATAGACATTTTAAATGAAAGACTCAAATAACAGGTACTATTATTGCATCATCTTGTTTAGACTGCTGACAAGCACTAGTTTTATTTCCTAACAACATTTTCCATTAAGGTGTGTTCGTTATATGATACTTTTTGGTTTGTTTGTGTGATGGCATTCTACTTAGTCTCCTAATGAAAACCTACACTTTCGGTAACTTTCTGTTTTTCACAAATATAAACAAGAGAAAAAATTGTTAATTGAAATGTCATTGTTTCTTCTTATCAAAACCGTTTTGCTGTCTGACTAGTCAATATCACCCACTGCTTTGAAATGGTAGATAAACTATGCCAATTTGCAATTATGATATCAATTGGTGAACTTGCATCTGCACAGTACACACATGTATAGTTAGATTTGTGTGCAGTTTTGCGTCAATAAACAACCCTTGCAGTTAAATGGTTTGTTGGAAATTTTGCTGGAAAATGGCACAAAAAGTAAGATGATTTTTAAAGAAGTCAAATTCATGTTAAAGTATACGCCGGTCATTGCAGTCAAGTGAATTATTCTAAAAGTTGGGGTTAGTGTTAACTTCAATGTTTAGGATAAACAGATCTTGTCATACACAAACTGATAGTTTACCCAAAGTGTCAGTTTTTTTGTTTGAGATTAGTCTTTCGTGGCATGTTCAGTACAGTGTAAACAAACTTTTCAGGAAATTTAGGGTGGGAATTAAACGTGATTAACTTTTAATAAGTTCTTACTAGCCTGGTGGAAGTAACAATTCTTAAATTGTTTCAATCTGAGATTGAAATGGTATAAATTTCAAAGAGCCAAAGAAATATAAGACCATTTTCGTCATAAGTCAACTATTTACGAGCTAAGCATTTTAAGAAACTTCAAAACAAATGTATACTCAAATCATAACAATTAGAAAGTTGCTTGCTATAACAGTGAACTGTTGATATCACTGAGCATGTGATATATTAACACTTATAATTATAAGAGTGCAACAAAAAATAGACTTGGATTTTTTCTGGCGATAGTTATCAGATGACTAACATCATGAAGGAGATATCAGGAGTGGTCAGTATCTGGATTCGGATTCTTGTGGTGATGGCCATCAGAATAATGGGTCCAAGCCCTGACTGCAAAAAGTCAAAATAAAAAAGGAGATACAAGGAGTGACCAGTAGCTAGACTTCTTGGTGCAAGTAGTTAATATCATAAAAAAGCTCATGGACAGTCAGTAACCTGACTTGGATTCTTGTGGCGACGGTCATTAGAATAACGGGTCCAACCCCTGACTGCAAACAGTCTAAATAGAAATAGGAGAGCTAAAGAGTGGTCAGTAACCAGAGTTGGATTCTTGTGGTGATGGCCATCAGAATAATGGGTCCAACCCCTGACTGCAAACAGTCTAAATAGAAATAGGAGAGCTAAAGAGTGGTCAGTAACCAGACTTGGATTCTTGTGGTGATGGCCATCAGAATAACGGGTCCAACCCCTGACTGCGAGCAGTCTAAATAGAAATAGGAGAGCTAAAGAGTGATCAGTAACCAGACTTGGATTCTTGTGGCGATGGTCATCAGAATAACGGGTCCAACCCCTGACTGCGAGCAGTCTAAATAGAAATAGGAGAGCTAAGGAGTGGTCAGTAACTGGATTTAGATTCTTGTGGTGATGGCCATCAGAATAATGGGTCCAACCCCTGACTGCAAACAGTCTAAATAGAAATAGGAGAGCTAAGGAGTGGTCAGTAACTGGATTTAGATTCTTGTGGCGATGGCCATCAGAATAATGGGTCCAACCCCTGACTGCAAACAGTCTACATAAAGGAGAAAATCAATACATACTGTGTGGTCAATAACTGGACCTGGATTCTTGTGACGATGGTCATCAGAATAATTGTTCCGACCTCCTTTACTCTAATCATGTCTAAGACATGCACGGTTGTATTTACTAATTGATCAACATATGATCTTTTTTCTCCATCCAGAGAGGTTGTTTTAACAACATTTGCCTACTGTTTGATAACTATCGCCTTAGATGCATACAAGAAATGGTTTCAAACAAGGCTCACTGCAAAAGTTCCAAACAGACTTGATTTATTGAAGAAGGGGAGGGGCACATCAGGCTGCAATGCACACAGTTATATTTTTTTTGTACACGTTTTGTTTTCAGGGATGGGTGATTAGATGGCAAAATAAATATATAATTTCAATGTGTAAGGGGAACAATAATTACAAAATTTAGTTGTCTCAACTAACTGTTTCCACTGTACTGTACACGCCATGAAAGTCATACAATTTAGTTTTACATTTTTAGTTTGAAATATTTTGTATTAAAGTAATAACAAATATTATTTGCAAAGACAGAGTTAGCTTTACCACAACTTGGTGTCTGAGTTTTTATATTATGATGAAACAGTGTTAAAGGATTACAGGCACCAAAAGTATAAAAAACAAAACAAAGTTTGCTCCAACCTTTGCAACAATTTGTTTACTATAAATTGTTTACATAAGATTCAAATGTTTTTGAAAAGCTATGTGGTTTATGTTCTACATGTCTTTTATTTGTAAATGTTTGAGACATTGAATTGAAAAGATTCTGGTAGAGAAGACAATTCTACCATCTCAAAAAAGATAATACCAATTACGTTTCTTGTAGGCATGTAGAAAATAGACGACAGTAGATTCTTAAATATGTTTTAGTGCTATCCTGGTCACATGCTTTAGGGTCTTTGTAAGGGTAGCGGGTAGCAGGAGCTACTTCAGGATCTGACACTCCTGCCCACGCGATGTTACAGGTCCACTTTCCCTCAGTGGTACTACCTGGTTGGGCCCTACCCGGGGTTAAGGGTATATTGAGAAACTCAACTAAGCAGTTAAGACTTAGTGGCTGTAATGGCAGATAAAGATTTACAAAAAAGGAATAAGCAGAACTTGGAGAATATGGATGAACTTTTAACCGCTATCTGCTTAAACTACTCAGACTGGCCTTGGATCAAGTTCAAATGAGAAATCTTACACTATCGCCGAAACAGTAAGACTCTGACAAGAACTTTACCAGTTTATCAAAGTAAAGTGTTTCAACCCATGAAAGACTTGCCAATGATACTGCAATATTGACAAGGACCTAAGGCCTGATGCAGGGAAAGATATAAACCAATGGAGGATGTATGTATCCATTGCTAACAGCAGATTGATGACATCAAGATTGTAACCACCTATTCATCAGTCCTGTCCTGCATCCAAACCAAGAACAGTTTCCAAAAGAAAATGTACCCGGAGGAGACTTTTAAGAATGTTAAACTACAACCTGATGATATCAAAGAGTGCATTCACATTCAGTAATAGCAACAGAACTGTTACCAACAACCAAGGAGACCTTAAGAATCCAACACTGCAATTTCATTGAATCAACGAAAGGATTGACAATCAGCTCTATCAACAGAACTCTTACCATCAACTAAAGGAGACCTTAAGAATCTAACACTGCAATTTCATGACATCGGCGAAAAGAATTACATTCAGCTCTATCAACAGAACTGTTATCAAATTCAACACGGGAGACCCTGTAAGACTGCAACCTGATGATATCCAGGAATGGAGTCACATAAACTAACGTCATCAAAACTGTCTTTAAAGAACGAAGGAGGCTCCTGAGATTGCAAATGGATGGAATCACAGCAAACTTTACCAACAGAACTGTTTTCAATAACCACAACCCTTCAGAGTGTGAGACTTGATGATTTCATGGAGTGGAATTAAAGTCAACAAAATGAACAGAACTGGTATCAATAGAGTGGAATGTAACTGAAGGATTGCTCCACTTCACATCAGAGACTGCATTGCAATCAGTCTATCCATTCCAAACAAATATTGTAAAATTAATTAATGCATGTGACTGGGTAGTGGTTAACGTTTAAGTAAAGAATTACATTGAATTCACTTAATATTTAATTGTTTAAAATAAGTTAAAAATCTTAGGATGTTTCTTTCTTTTAAGGGGAAGGTACATAAACACACAACCTTATTCAGAATTTACAAAATTCAAAATAATAATAATATCATCAGTGGATGGTATGAGCGAAGCTCATATCCACTACAAGGTACTCAAAGTGCTTTAGAAATATTACAAATTGAAGCCATCAGATTTGGTTGTTTTCAAAAATGCTTCAGGTTTCCCATTTAAAAAAATTCATAAACAAATTGACTAAACAAATAGTGCAAGATTGAGGGACAATCTACACCCCATGCAGTTGTACATTCCCATCAAAAGAATGTTAGTTAACTTTACCTTTATTTGGATTTACAAGTAGACTGAATAATTATGGTGATAGACAAAATGTATTTTTCTTATGAATTCCTGATAGTTTTCAATGATAATGTTATTTCTCACAGTTGAGTGATTCATTTGGATTCAATCTGTTTGTCCATAATTTACTCCTTTAGAATTATTTTTTCAGAAGAAACTGTTAATAAGATGAATCAAATCCTCCTTTATGTTTATTTTCATCTCCATGAAAATGCGGTAAAATTTCAGGGGGGCACAAGGGGCTGCAATGTTTTTTTCTGGGGGGGGGGTACTTCTGGCCAATTAAAACTAGTTTTCATTTGCATTTTTCTTAAACATGCCCCCTTTCAGCGCTTTTACATTTGTGTACGATATTATGCCGTGGTGGTAAAAGCAAATTTATTGTCTATATAAATAGAAAAATTATTTTTTAAACACAAGATACCACATAAAAAGCTCATACCAAAAAAAATCAGGTATTGTTTAATCTTTACAAAAATATATTTCAAATGGGGGGTGGGGGAGCAGGGTGGTACGGACATCAAATGGGGTTGCACATGCCCTTTGTAGTTAGGCCAATGGACTCATAACAATGCATCTAGGAAAATTTGTCAATTTTTTTCTTCTCGAAAAATGAGGTCTTATGATTTGAGGAATAAGATCAAAACAAACATTGCATTCACACACTTCTATTTTCAAAGGTTTACTTCTGTTGTTAATTTCCTTTGGTGGTACATTCCTTGCCTTTCATTTCTTTAGATTCAACCCAATAACCCTGTGTAATGTCTTTAAACATGACATGGAATCGATTTCTAATCCCTTTTGAAATGTCTTGGTTTTCTTCTTCTCATGAAAATGTTTCATGTTTCTTCTCAACTCACTGACCTTTAATCATGTATGCATGCCACTTCTCAAGTCACTGAACTTTAATCATGTGTGCATGCCACTTCTCAACTCACTGACCTTTGATCATGTGTGGATGCCACTTCTCAACTCACTGACCTTTGATCATGTGTGGATGCCACTTCTCAAATCATTGACCTTTGATCATGTGTGGATGCCACTTCTCAATTAACTGACCTTTGATCATGTGTGCAAGCCACTTCTCAACTCACTGACCTTTGATTATGTGTGGATGCCACTTCTCAACTCACTGACCTTTGATCATGTGTGGATGCCACTTCTCAAATCATTGACCTTTGATCATGTGTGGATGCCACTTCTCAATTAACTGACCTTTGATCATGTGTGCAAGCCACTTCTTAACTCACTGACCTTTGATTATGTGTGGATGCCACTTCTCAACTCACAACCTTTGATCATTTGTGGATGCCACTTCTCAAGTCACTGACCTTTGATCATTTGTGGATGTCAATTGGGGTCATTTTAGATACAGATGACATGTGTGAAGATACGCACTCTTTTGATCTTCATATAATATAATATTATATAACATAAAAAAGTGATTTTTTTCAAAACTAATTAATCTCAGAATTGAGGTAGCCCTGCAGTAGAAATCAACATAAATTGAGCAAAGTTATTGTTCACACAGTGTCATACTCAATTCCTACCCACTTTACTCAGCTCCCTTAGTCAGGGTGCTCTAAACGATTCATACCATAACATGCATAAAGAACTGCCTCAACTTGGTTAATGATTTGAAGTCTGGACACTGTATGCTTGATATGATTTTAGAATTTAGGTCGAGAAAAATTAACTGATTATGTTATGAGTTAACATTATGGATTTGAATTGGCCAAGGCAGGGTACAGGAGATTTGATATTCAATCAGATTTAAATCACTCTAGTGTACTCTGATTGCTTGAAGAACATCTTGAAATCAATGATACAAATCAAAAGAACGACGTCAAGTTTTGTTGTAAAGGAAAAGGTGAAACCCTCATTTTACAACCAACTATTTCTTAAAAACAAAACAGAAATTCCTGCTGGTGATTTATGTAGCAGCAATGGCTGTTCATAATTGTTGCAAGAAATGTTGTATTCGCTGTTCTCAAGTTTAGAAATCTTGCAGAACTTTAAAACATTCAATGCTACCAACAAACCCAAACAAAATACATAAACAAAAATAACCTTCGCGATGTCATCCTGTACCCTGCCTTTCAAAACTTTGATCAACATGAAAGTCTAATTCATTTACTTCATTTTGTTTGCAGTGAGCCTGTGGTGTAGAGGAGATGGATGTGGATGGAACAATTCTTGATGTCTCACCTCAATTGTCTGGACCTTCAGTGAGGTTTGGGAAACAGCCTCCTCTAGTCTACACTAAACAACAAGGCAATGAAAACTTGTTAGTACGGAACGGTGGTAGAAAAGAGCAAATCCATGGCAATGAGTCATTACTCAGAGTCATTACACATCTCAGTTTGAAACAGTGATTTCAGCTAACACTGTGCAATGAATTACTCCTCAAGGAAAAAGTTTGATTCTAAAGTTAATCAGCTGTCAAGTGGGTCTATCCAACAGTGTTATACATTGTTGACTATGTGATACAATTTTGAAAATCACTTCCCTTAGGGATCCTGATTTTCTGTCATATTCTCTTATTGACATGGATTTGCTGGGAGTTGGTTCTGACTCATCAGAAACATCCTCAAAAGAAGGGAATGATAAAATGATATTTTCATATTGCCAGGCACATGGTAGGAAAGGCCTTTGGTTATAATGTTATGTTATGCCTAAACACAAAAACACTTTAGTAAGTGTGAAAATCAACACAGAAACACTTTAGTAAGTGTGAAAACCAACAATGTTTTACAGCATCTGATCTTTCTGAGAAGTTTACAACAACCAAGTTGAAATTCATCAAATGACAAACAGTTACTGCAACGGTCTCCAATGACTAATGCTGTTGTAATTTCTGTTCTGGCCAAATAGAAATTTTGTGCAGATTGCAAAGGAAAAGGATATCTTAACAATTACCTCTTTTTTGAATTCTCAAATGTGAACAAAGAACTAATTTAGGAAAGTTGATGATAAAGGCTTGAAACATTTTCTCCATGTGCCTGGTTGTAGAGCGAAAGTGCAGCATCAGGGTTTTTTGTTGTTTTCAAAACAGATATTATTCAAAGTCCCTTAATAAAACCAGTGTGTCAGCTTTCAGAAAAAAGTTTAACAAAGTATTCAGGATTTACTTGACAGATACACACACAGGAGTGTTAAGATTTACAGTTTTCAACATCAAGGGTAGAAATAATCCTGAAACTGTTGCAAAGCAATCATAAAGAATGATCAAAAATTGACATTCATCATGTTAGTGTATTGTTCCAGCCAAAGGAATGAAACTAACTTGTCCTCTTGCCATAGCAGTCGTTTCTGCTTTAAGTTTCAATACCATTCAAGAACAGCTTAACAAAAATACAATAATATGTGTCTGATGCTGTTTGTTGAAATACTCAATACTGGCAAAGTTGAATACTTCAGCCTCTTTAATTTAACGTAACGATGCTGCACTTTGGCTTTACACAACTATTTTATGAAGGAAGTTCTGAAATTGATTTTTATTATCATGTTAGACAAATATCATTATGGTTTGAGTATAAAATTTGATTTAAGTTTACGTAAGAAGTGTTAATGTTTATATATCGAAATGTACACTGGCACATCATATTCTGAATATTTAATTAATATTATATATTTAAACTGATAAGCTGTGTAGATGCAGTCTGGTAAGGTGACAACTTATCTGGCAGAAACCATGGATGAACATGAATCCCATGCAGAGCAAAGCAGTTGTGAACAACTCCCAAGCAAAAGATTTTGCATGAGTCTCAAACATTAAAGCTATGCATTGCCAATGAACACAGTTTTGCAAGAACCAGCAGAGCACTATAGCCGTGCAAAGTACATGACCAAAAATCATGATGTAGTATGGAATAGAAACACTACACTTGAATCAAACCTCAACACCGGGAGCATTGTCATGTATTGACATGTGCATAACTTGAGTATGTACAGTACTCTGTCATCCCTCTCATTGATTACTACATCCTAACGAGTGAAGGCAATCTTCAAAAGATGCATCTGATTGAAATGTAAAGATGTTACAGAATTAACAAACTCAGATTGCAGTAACGCTTCAAAACCTACAAAATAATAATTATCGGCTGTCCCTTTGAAAATGTTTCAGCTGAATAGACTGCAAATTTAGTTTTCCTAAAGAAATAAGTTTTGTACGATTTGAAGGTACACACACTGTCCAAAGATAACGGAAACAAAATTTGAAGAAATACAATTTTACAATAAATTGTGTTTACAAAAAAATGTGTATGAAAAACTATTCTCAAAACCGACTTTGAGATCAGTCTACTTTAAAGACTTGAATATACGGATCATTTGATGGTTATTATATTTTGTCTTGAACAACAAGCTTGAAGAGCCAGTGTGTGTACCGATGTTTAATATGATGTGCCAGTGTACATAGTGTGTATAACATAATAAAAACGAGTCTGTTGTGTTTATTTTGTTGTCTGTTATATGTTGGGAGGCATCTGCTTTCTATTTCAATCTTGTTGCAGCACAGACCTTTATCACGCAAAAGCCATCATTTTTTATTTACATGTTTCCTTCTCAAATATCGCACAGAGTTAAGCTTGAAGAACAAATCTAGCAGATAGTTTTGATCTATCTTGGAAGAGCGATAAACATTTGACGACTTGAATAAACTGCTATTGTTACATGCAGCCATCAAAACATCAGTCGTTTCTAATGACATGTGTTGACAGAACAGTATTGCCAAAGGCACGTCTGTTGGTTTGAAAACACAGTTAGTCTATCTGAGGCCAATATTGTTTCAAGTATGGCATGGCACAAATTGTACAATATTATATGAGTGTACACAAATGCTGAAACAATGCCAAATCAGATCACCTGAACAAGGACATTATTAGTCACTTCCATTGACGTATGTTGATTGCCACAGGCATTTACATACTGCTCTTGCTGTGAAAACACTGTCAATCTATCTGAGGCCAATCTGTTGTTTCAAATACACCTCAATATGTGTGTGTACACAAATGCTGAAACAATAACAAATCAGATCACCTCTGAGTAATGAACACAAAAGTTCATCACTGGATCACCAGTAAACGGTACAGAGTTTTAAGGGCAAAGCAACATCAATTAAACAATGTGCTGTTTCAGTTAACAATACATCAGTGTGTAATCTGTTTGTACACAGACGCTGAAATAATATCAAATCAGATCACCTGAGCAATGGACGGCTAAAGTTTAGCATGTCGTTATCATTCAATGACAATTGTATTTGTTACACTAAGTAAGTTGCTTTGCCTCAGAAGGATTTAAAAGATGGTGTGATAAAGGTCTGAAACACTTTTGGTAATGTGGATGGTGAGTTCAAGGGAAGGTACAAAAACAATTTATCAAACTAGGACCAAAAAGGTTGCAAGGTTCAATCGTTTAAATTTTGATGGAAACAATTTTGTACAAGGAAAAAGTTGAACTGGACTTTATCTTTTTTGTTCAACCTTTTGGTCCAATTTCAAGTAAGGAGTCTTGGCTTAAAAAGGCAACATTTGTACACGCAAAACTTGTTTTTTATCCAGAAATTTTGACCAAAAGTCAAACTGTTTGAGCATTTCTCTACGTAAGAAAAACTTGCGCTTTTTATCTCTAAAAGAGATGTGCAAAAGGTCACACAAAGATTTTGTTACAATTTGTAAGCATAAAAACTAGTTGTTTATCCAGAAATTTTGACCAAAAGTCAAACTGTTTGAGCATTTTTTAACGTAAGAAAAACTTACGTTTTTTATCTCTAAAAGAGATGTGTAAAACATCACACGAATTTATTAGAGAAAAACTTAGGCTCCTTAAAAAATGTACCTTCCCTTTAAGTCCACATATAAAATAGTGCTGCAACTTGTATTGAAATAGGAAGCAGATGCATTATGGGGGGCCTAGGGACTTTACATATGGGGAGGGTAAGGACATATAGAGGGCAGTACACACAGGGCAGCAGAGTCTGAAATAAAGACTAAGTATACACAAGTGTTCAGATCTATTGTTATTTATTCATATCTATTGGTAGGAATTGGTAGGAATTGGTATCTATTCATATTTAAATTTGACCTTGAACTTGAAAAAAAAAATTAAAAAAAGAATAGCACCCCGGTGTATGCAAGCCCCCCCTGGCGCTCGCACAAGTGTTCCCCGCCCACAGGTGCCAGCAGACCTCTGTCGGTGAGCACCCTCTATCAACACCATTCAGTGAGAGACTAACTGCACTGTGTTCAATTGTCCCAATATTTCTAAGTCTGTGTGGCCAAAGCACCCTCTGTTGAACTTAACAAGGGAAGGATCTAATGAACTCTAATAATCAGTTGACTTAGACACCGAGTCAGATGTATCTATCTACCACTCCTGACATTGCGTATGGAACTAGCGCCATCGATGCCTACTCTGAACATTATTTTTCGCAAATTATATTTGCGTAATTGCATCGTGGTTTTTGATCCTATCAAATGAAATATCAAACAAATGTACATTTTTGTTGCCAGTTTTCTTTAATAGTTTGCCATGTTTAGATTAAAGGTCACTTCTCTTCTCAGCCGCACTGATCATATTTACCAACGTCACAATTAAATCTCTGCCATTTTTTAGTGTGTTCCATAGTTTGTTTTTAATCAAATATCTATTTACTTTTTGTTAAAGACAAGAAGTGTAGGTTGTCGTACCAAACGCTATAAACTTTGATGGTTGAATGATTTCCTACTCGGGAAATAATATTTGAGCAAATTGTCAAGTAACTAATGCATTTAGCCTCGGTCTAAGTTCACCAGCACAAACAGCGAATTGATTTTAATGTGTGTAAACAAAAAAAATGGGGCTAAAAGTACTATTGAATATGAAGCGTTTCTGGAGTACGAAATTTGAGGGCAATGGCCCTACTATCTATTTATTAAATGGGAGAAAGATGGATATGACGACAACTAATTTAGTTGAATTCAGTTCAACTAATCATTTCAGTAAGTTAAATGTAGCTTAATATTTGTATTGCTTTTGAGAACTGTAGCTGAGTGACGAGTAGTTTCTAATGCTTTTCAAATATTTGGAAGTAAAGTTTCTGATTGAAATGGTTGCCATTTCTATTTTAAGTTGGAACATTTTATCAAGTATAAAATTTAGTTTCTTTTGAGGCAATTTGTAAAGAGTAAAAGGTTCCGATGTCCAAGTGATTAAAATTGCTTTATTTGATGTATCTAATGATGCTTATTATATTCTATTTCACTGATTTCAAGCAAGTCATTTTGATATTTTGTTCACCATTTAGACTTAAGTTAAGTGGCATTTGTTTGGTTTGTTTTTAACTTGTAACCCCCTTAAACTTTCCTTTTTTCCGCACAGTTTCAAGGATGCCAAACTCTCCTGCTACTCAAAACAATGCAAGGCACTCATATAAATACGAGTCCAAAGTACTTCACTAAGCAAATCAAGTCCATAAACTAACATGGTTCCCAAATGATCATGTTTAGTACGTGTGAGCTTCCATAATTTCACTAATTCACTACACTGTAGTTCATTTGCTTGAGTCAAAGCGTAAATTCTAACCTCCAACTGCCAAGACTTATATTTATAATTTAAAGGAAAATTGTTCCTTCTAGTTCAATATTTGAGGCAATAACTTATTCTTTTTGATGTACTCTTCAAGTACTTTTATAAGAATTAGTTTAAAGATTTGTTTTGTTGCTTGATCTAAGTGTAGACTAAGTTTGGTCGTTCTTTTTCATTTGTGCATCTTGATCATCTAATGACGTTAAGACTTTTTCCTTAAAGATGTACTTTATTGGGTTTTGGTTTTTTCTTTGGTTTCCTTGCACCGTTTTGAGTAGCATATTTTCTCTGTACCATGGTCCTGGGGCGCTGTTTGTTAGCACCATACTCAGATTGTGGCTCAATTTTTGACAATGTGGTGGTAATTTAATGACGGATCCATGAGACCTCCTTTCTTTTATTCCCCTACATTTTGCCGGAAAGCCCTGTCTTTTTCAATTCCTTTTTTCCTAATTTACAAATGCCTTTTGTACTTTGGCGCACTTGTACTTATGTACTCTGTGCTTTAGTACCTTTTTCCCTCTTTTTTTAGGGTGGGGGGGGCATGATATACATATTTTGTCACACACAGTTGATCTCTTAGGAGCTTTCAAGATTATTCTGAGGTGCCCCTATCTGAAGCACTTTGAGCACTAGTTTCCAAAACATGCATGATGCTTTCCTTATTGATTAAACTACAATGTAACCAATGGTTTCATTGTTCTTGTGTAGCACTTGGTCAGGCAATTTGGCTCATCTCAATGCGTTGTGATGACTACCAAATGTATATAATCAAGACACATGCTACCAAACAGGTGTCTTGCTAAAGTGTGCATCAAAACGTTTCTGAAACGTCATGACTGCAAAAGTGATTCATTTACAGCATCACTTGGTGAAAGTATCTAAGTGTTTTTGTTGTTATTTCCTGAAGTTCAAATACTATGCACTTCTAATACTCTGAATTTGTCCACCGATGAATTTTTATCTCACTGGTCTAAATGCGAAGTGCATTTAAGACACTAACTTTTGTGTGACCGACCCTAAGCCCCCACCGCCCCCACCCCCCCCACCTTTATGACAGGACCTCCGGCCAATTTCACCTCCTCTCTTTTTCAGATCCTGGATCCGCCCCTTTTCAATCTGCCCCTCAGTATCAAGGGAAACTATGGTGCTTTTTATCGACAGCAGGGTTTGCCAGTCCTGCCTTTATTTTGTCCATGGTAAGATTAATTGAAGTGTTTACAAATTCATGCACTGTACAATTTACTATACATCCTCATGTATAACAAATACCATGCACCTTTTACAGCTCACATGTAAACCTATAATAAGCAGGCCCTGGGAAATGTTTAGTTACAGTTTTTATCGTCACCTGTACAAGTCAATTTGGTCTAAATCACAACCTAGCTATTTATAGTTTCTATTATCTTGCCTAAATGTAAAGTAGCCCTTGAATCTAGCTTTATATTTAGTCTGTTCAATTAGTTTGCATCATAATCTTTCTGTATCAAAGAATTGTTTCCTCTTCACTAAAAAATAGAATTTATCTTGACTGTGTAATATCAACTGCTCCTAATTGTTATTTCATATTAACTGGAAATAAAAGAAGTGAATAGGTCATTCAAAAAGGATTCCAGGATTGTTTGTACATGCAAGTCTTAAGCACTAATTGTGTATCTACTGGCAGTTGGCAGATTTGAACTAAAATGGCTAAGCTGTTTATCTTACATCACTTCAAAATTGACAGCAGTTACATATTTACTATTAAGATTACGAACTGAAGATGTCATTCTACAAGCTTAATATTGTTTGCCTTCAAGGGTCCAATTTAAATAAGAAACATCTTGTGAGACCTTAGTTGAAACTAACAACTTGTTTCTGCTGAGCGGACTAAATTAAACTAGAGTAAAGATGGCTAAGATGTCCTTGTTTATCACTTCAAATTTAATGAAGTGATTCCATTAACAACATTGAAGGCTTTCCCAGGGCCTGCTAGAGTCTCAAATGCATACAACTGTTCCTTTAAATTTACATTTGTACCTCTTGTACAAACTGAACAACTATGGCCTGCTCTTAGTTTAGCTTATAATGCCTGATATTAGAGTAGATAATTTCGTCATGGGGTAGCTAATGCATGCTGTTATAGTAGCTAGAATGCCTGATGTTAGGGTAGCTTATTGTATTAAAAATGTTATATGTCTGTGGTTTTAGCTGCTCATAGACTACTGCTAAAATATCTACCGCAATCATTAAGTTCTGATTTTTTGCTGAAAACTGATCCTTAGTTATTATTGCAAGTTGTGAAGGAATGTATCTCTCCAGATATTTTTTTGTCTACCTAGAAAATACAACCACAGACTGATTGTGCACATTGGTTTGTTATGAAGTAGTTTATACCCCAACCTTTAACCCATAGGTCAATAAAGGTAGACATATATCAGCATCTACTGATATGCTGATCTATTCCTATAGTACAAAACCGCATACAATATGGACCTTCTGCATATTAGTGTCAAGGAGCCAATTATGAGTTTCAATGATGAACTAATGAGTGATATTAACTATCATCCAGCATGGTATCTACACTCCTATGATTACTACATGTATGTACAGCTCTTGGATTATTCCTTGCAGCTTCTTTACAAGGTAAACATACCTACTTAGCTTATTAGTCAATCTATAAGAGACCTTTGACTACAAATGTCTGGGCCTACATCTCTGTTATTCAAAATCACTAGTAGCAAGGCCTTAGTCCTAGAGCTAGTTGTATGCATGGACATTGGACATACTGTATACACCACTGGTATAAAATAATAAGTAGTGAAAGAGCTGGAATCCTATGGGTAATTACATCCAAGTATTTGGCTTAAATTACCACCTGTAAACTCACACTCACAATAGAGTGTTAGTTAAAATATCCTTGAAGTTTCTTTTTACCTCTAGTACTCTTCCAGCTTAGCTATAAGATTATTGAACTTACTCGATGCATTTTCATCTTTCTACTCTACTGATTCATATCATCCTTCAACATTTGTTTATGTCTGTGTTTGATTAATCATTCACAGAATTACCCAGAAAATAAAGTGGAAAACAGGATCCATTTCAATACTAACCCTTTCATGCACCATCTATTTTAGTATTAAATTGATCATTAATTGTTTACTTGTGTTTTTGCAAATGGTGACCCTAACAAAAACAGGTCAAAATAGCACCCTCAGGAGCCTTCTTTCCCATTCTGAAAACTGTGTTGCCGTGCGATATTTATTTTTTGTTTTACAACTATTTTTCCGAAGGGATTAAAATTGGTCACTAGCGACCAGTTGGAGCATGAAAGAGTTAAAACTGATTTGTATTTTAATCCTATTTGCTCATTGTTTTTGGCCAGTAGACTTGTTTACACTGACACTTTTACAGATTAGTGTTTACATTGATCTGGTTCTTATTGAGTTTGATTGCATTCCTTTAGATTCAACAAAAGATGTTCACATGATCTAGTTTGTAAGAATGCTTGTGGTTTTCCCAATGGTTTAGCCTATCCCAGCTAAAATGTTTTTTGGTATGATATAAATGCATCTCCTTATTCTCTATCAACAGTTGATGATATGGTTTCCTACTTTAGTTTGATCCCTACTTGATCAAAAACCAGTGGTGTATACAGCCTTAAAATACATGGAGCTTATTGATAGTCTTCAATCAAACAATATTGACCTATCGCCATTCATATTATGATAGCCAATTACAGTGCACTAAGCACATTGTATGATCAACCTGATCTACAATACTGGAAAGTGATACATACAAGATGTATGTATTTCAATATGCATGTACATATTTGATGTGCAATATGCCCCATTTACTACACAGGGACAACAAGATGTACTTGTGCTACATGCTGACCATTCATGATGCTCAATCATTTGCAGTATGTGTTTATGTTATCCATTGATGTTCGTCCAAAACACACATGAGCAACTTTCCTTTCCTAGCAGTTCATGTAGACAATACTTGATGAAACTCATACATATCCATTATGCGTTTCTTTTTGTATGTACATTTGCCCAACACTTTCTGTGATGAACAGGTACATCGAAAGCCAACTGTACATGCAATGCATAACTTGCATGTACTTCCTGAAAGTGCCCTTTTTAAACTTGTTATCACTTATTTGTCTGATATATGGCTGAGTTGTGAATGGCAATAGGTCAATGTTAATTACCTCGTTCCCATGGTAATCCATCCCACAGTATCTCACTATGACATGGAACTATTGGAATGCCCAAGAACTATGGGAGGAGTGAAATAGGGGCAGATGGTGTGAGTTTAGGAAACACACTTTATCGGATAGATGACTAGTAGAAATAAGGGAGCTAGTATTGGCCACTGTGTCTGAATTACTTTGCCCAACAGTGTCTTTAGTTGTATGTTTGAACAATGTACATTACTTTGCCTGTCAGGAGTGGCAGGTTGTTGGTATTTTGTCCAACAGGAGCAAGTGGTACGATGTTGGATGCCCAACAGGGGCTAATGAAAATCAGGGGTGCTAAGTACTGGTCACTTTGTCACCTGTACATTCATTTACCCATAATAGGGTCTGGTGGTGGAGGGGTAAGTGTTACCCACACCTATAAAACACTTTGGCCAATAGGGGCTAGTGGTACATTGTTTGTTACCCTACTGGATCTAATGAGGGGTGAAGGCCAGAAAACAGAAGTGCCTAGTAGTGGCCACTTTGTCACCTGTACATTCATTTACCAGTATTAGGGTCTGGTGGTGTGGGGGTTAGTGTTACCCACACCTATACAACACTTTGGCCAATAGGGGCTAGTGGTACATTGTTTGTTACCCTACTGGATCTAATGAGGGGTGAAGGCCAGAAAACAGAAGTGCCTAGTAGTGGCCACTTTGTCACCTGTACATTCATTTACCAGTATTAGGGTCTGGTGGTGTGGGGTTGTTACCGCCAATATGGGCTAGTGGTACATTGTTTGTTACCCTACTGGATCTAATGAGGGGTGAAGGCCAGAAAACAGAAGTGCCTAGTAGTGGCCACTTTGTCACCTGTAGTTTCATTTGACCGTATTGGGTCTGGTGGTGGATGTTGTGTGTGGTTAAGTCTGGTGTTAACCACTGTCTATTTTGACCTTAAAAGGGGAGTCATGGATGAATGTTGTTGGTTCAGGTATGACACTTTGTCCGACAAGGGACAGTGAGGTCAACTTTGCCACTGTGTACATCCTTATGCCCAATATAGGGGCTGTGTAGTGGATGATTGAAGGAGGGAAAGCACATCCATTTGCCCAAAATGGGGGGTAATTAAGGGCTTACCGATTGTGGCTAATGAATCTGGGTTTTGTTGGTGCAATCTTGCTGAATGACGGTGTATTAAAGTGGGTATATATCACTTCACCTATATAGGGGGCTTGTGGTGGGTTCATAGAGGGCAAACCTCAATCACACTGCCTAACTGGCTAACTGGCCAGTTTAATTTGTAGTGTTATGTCAATTTATTCATTTGGGACTAGTGGGAACGAGGCTGGGCAATACCAAGCAAGGTTGAATAAGACAATGTCCTGAAAGTTCTTCACATAAGGGACATTAAATACAAAGTCATGTACATTGCTTTTCACTGGCAATTGTGATATAACTAATGAGCATCTGATATTGATTTATATCCCAAGGATTTGTTTCCCATGGACTGGTTGTGATCACCTTATCCTGGGTTTTGGGTTGTTCAGGACATCACATTACCAATTGCTTTTACATTGTAAGTGCCCAGTGGAAGGCAACAGCTTACATGTGATTGCTACTGAGACAGTTGGGAAAATTGTATACCAGCTTTAGATCAAGGAGTGAAGTCACCTTGAGCTTCAAATCATGGTGGATGTAGGTGTTTTCGAGACTCCAAATAATTCCCTTTATACTCAAGGGTTACCTAATCTTGGGCTTAATAGATTTCTGCATAATTCTATCTCCGAGCTCATTGGAAAGGTCGGCTATTCTCATTCAAAGTAAATGTGAAGAACTTTCAGGACTATAATTCGATAAGGTAAAACCCTAACATCAGTTTAAGAACTAACCAGGCTTGGGGTAATGCGAACAAGTTTATTATTACCAACAGGTTGGTAATAACTAAAGACTGTTTCCAAAATGCTTAAACTAAGGTGATTCGATGACTTCATTAACTGCTGTTGTCAATCACATAACAAATGTATGCTTTTTAGTCTCCGACCAACATTTTTTGATCTGTCGGTTAATTATCATCTTCACTGAATGCTTTGGACATAAAGCCTCATAATGCATTGCTTTCTTCAATTGGTGAAGTTTGTTTTATAGTTGTCATTGTTCGGTTATAACTTGTTAAGTCTGAAGATTAACAGTTTCTTCAATACCTTCACTGGTTAATAGCATTGATAAAAACCTAACCCCAAAAAGCCGTTGTATTTTTGGTTCTGACTTGTAAACACTGATACTTAAACATGAATCACCTGAATACCCCAAGCCTGAGTTAAAAATTTAAGGTTGCTTATAAATAGCAAAATTCAATCAAGGCATTGACCATTCAAATAAAAGAAACCTCTATATGAGGTTTTTCTGTTGCACTTTAAGGATGTCAAAGTGTCTTCACATGTATATTCATGTACAGGTTTACTGGATGTTAAGATGTTGACACTTAATGCTTTGGACATAAAGCCTCGTAATGCATTGCTTCATTTGGTGAAGTTTGTGTAATAGTTCCCTTGGTAGGTCTGACAGTAGCTACTTGTCTAGATGCAGTCCTTCTCTACCCAGAGTATGGATATCATTGAGGGTAGTGTCTGCATAACTAATACTTGCTACTGCAATGTATCTATACCAAGTAAGGGTATGTAGGCGCACTGTGCCTTCATTTTTTGCACCTACTAGTGGCATTTGGTGCCTGATGAACAACTTCACTGTACCCATTCAGTGGTATTTCATGGTTGTTGCTGTATGTATCATCAGCAAAGGATTGAACTGGATTGTTCACCATGCTGCATGTCCATTTGAAGCAACAGTCTGTATCTGAAACAAATGACCTGTGGCCATCTTGGTTTGCTGCAACACACACAAGACTAAGAATAAGGAGCTCATCCTATTTATTGACTTGAGTCTCACTGAGTGGTCACTGCAATGACTGAGTTCAGGGAATTTGACAGCAACTGTCATAGTACTTCTTGAAATTTCCTCAGTCGAAGTAAAGATAAATGTTACAACTTGTTTTAGATATTCATTGCAGGCACAGAGTGTCAAACAGTGTTTCTTGTTTCTATGGAAACACACAGGTCTGTCTCCATTTCAAACCCTAAGACCTTGGTCAATGCCTTGATTGATATTCAACCCTAACATGCTTGGTATTGCCTTTGATTGAAGACTATCAGCGCATGGCTGAGGATGTATAGTTACAGTACATGAATTCCTACTTCAATTAAAGTTACCATGGACCTATCTAACAGGACTGGGACCCCGTGTCTAACACCACAGTTTCCATCAATACTGAGGGACCCACCACATCGTCCTATGTGCAGCCCTAGTTATAGTATGGTGCTTCACCTTTGCACACCAGGCCATCCTTCTACAGCATTTTAAAGAGTTTGGCACCCCAACGTTTCCCAGTGTTGGGAACAGTTTTACAGTTCGGCCAGAAACTACCATGTTTTAACAGTTTGGCCAGGAACTACCATGATTTCACAGTTTGACCAGGAACTACTTTGATTACAAGTATAGATCTGGCACAAATCTTCCCCAGTATTGGAGACTACATTATAAGTATTTTTGTTTTAAAAATACTTTTTCTGACTTGTTACATTTCAGCTCAAATACTGACATCTTTGGAGTTACAAGTTAAAAACGTTTGATATGCCACTGGAAATGGATTCTCATCCAAGGTAAGCTACTTTCAAATTGATTTATCTATCATTCAAGTCTATTAGAATCACATCGAGGCTCAAGTCTCAGATAGACTACTGCCTGCCTCATTCTGTGATTCTTGTCATGGTGATTATTAACACAACAGTTTGGATATTTTTAGCAGTGCACTGACATGCAGGATAGAATTGAACTCGTTTTAAGTTCACCATATTTGTTTGTTTTTTGCCTTCCAAATATCTTGAAACAGTGAAATAGATTTTAGAACTATCTGAAGTGCAGTTCTGTTCACATTCTTGTTGGAATTAAAAACATATTGCATCAACAGTTTCGTCTGTTGAAAGAACTTGAATTACATCATTTCAAGATCTTGAGGAGTATCCAGTTGGATTTGAAGATTCTTTGTTGACATCATTTGGACATTTTATTTTTCACAGAACCTAGATTTGTCTCTTTAGTAAGAGATATTTTGAACAAACCTGAGTTTGATGCAAAATGTTTAAAGATCAGTTTAGATGTTACTCATTTTCATTGAGTATGGTTTTGCCTCTTTAAAGTAGGATTTAATTTTTAACAAACTGCAATTTGGCAGAAAGTTTGTTTTATCAATTTAGTTGATTTTTTGCTGTAGGGAAGTTCATAATTGTGATCTAGGTAGCTTTTTCTTAGTGCTATCGGTCAAATGGCAACCTTTCAAAAATCCTAATTTCAGAATACTTTAGCATCATTTTTTTTGTCAGAAAACAAAGTTTCTGAAAATAGCTCATTTATTTCTACCTCATTCACTATCATCTTATATTTGTTAGAGTACACATTATTGGTTTTTATTCTGTGGAATTTCAAAATAAGTTTGAAGTTTTACAATCTTGTAATTGTTTTTAAATTTTGGTTTTAAACATTTATACTTCACTACTTTTTAAAGACATTTTTCACTGTTTGTGCTGATAATTTTTGTTTTTAGTTGTTTGATTTACTTTGTATGGATTTGTATTTGCTTTTTAGATTGGCTATTGTTAATGTACATTTCTCCACGAAATTACTAAACTTGATTTTTGGAACACAAAGCAGAGTGGTTTAGATAGTGATCCTTCGACAAATGATTGGCTGGCTGAGATATTGTGACCCAAATCTCTTAGTATGACAAACATCTAAGAAATACTTGGCAAACGTGTACATTTGGAGATATTCCATTCTCATGGATCAAAACACCATGATGCAACCATTACTCCTGAAATGTACAGTTCAGAGTAGACTTGAAGGCATTTCTTCCATGTGCAATCCCCGGAGTGGAAGATGGATACACCCTCCTCTGTGAAAAGAAAACTGGTTATTATAGTTCAAAAGATCCTTACCATGTTGCAGCCAACTGTGGGTCTTTGATTCATCCAGACCGCCAAGTCTTGGGAAACTTTGACACATCACAAACAGCCAAACACCTGCAAGTGCATTCAGAGGACAACTCGCCGACCAGCCTGCCGACACCTGCGGGCGGGGAACACTTGTGCGAGCACCAGGATGGCTTGCATGCACCGGGGTGCCATAAGAGGGGAGGGGATACATTCTTACGCTGTTGGTAAAATACAATTAAATTTTCCATTAGTAACACAATTGTTCACTGGAAAAGATGATCAAAATTTTGTCATTTTTGAATTTGAAATGTAAAAGGAAGATCCAGAAATTAAGTTGTCCATGCCGCTAAAAAGTAAGATGTTGTGTACAAGATTGGCTAATGTACTTTAGAAAAGTTTAAATAAAAAAAAGTAAATGAAATGAAACTTGAGAGGTGAAATAATAAGTTTAGTAAAAAAAGAAATCCATTTGGCCCCATACATGTCAATGTATGCCGACTAGATGGCTAATTTCTTATAGGATGGCTTAAACGCAGCGAGGTATCATTTTATCGCTCCTGTTAAAATACCAAAAATATAAGTTATTCCACTAGTTACAGAATTTTTCACTGGAAAAAAACAGGCAAATAAGTAATGTGAAAGGAAGATCCAGAATTCATATGTAAGCTTTTAAAAATAATGTGTCCATTGTGGTACAAAGATTCAGTTGCTGCTTTTTGCATGAAGACTTTTTTTTATAGAATACTTGTACAAAAATAAAAACCCAAAACAGTTCAAAAAGGTAATAGGGATAACAATCACATCTGCTGTTCCAGCCAATGCATTGTACATGTAAGTTTTCTCATAGTTAGTTTTCACTGTAAATGTTTGAGTCTGAGTTCTGAGTTCTGAGTTCTGAGTTCTGAAGTACATTTACAACCAATCTTGTACCCAACTACCAACAGATATTCTACCAACAGATATTATAGACTCACCCTCCGCTCTCTAACTAATAAATTAAGTTAAATTAACTTACAATGTTTAAAACCCTGCATGTTGATGTCATTGTTTATAAACACGGTTACGCTATCAAACTAATGTGTCTAGAAGGTGATGTAATTGGCAGGCACGACGATCGTTTTGGTGAAAATAATTCCTTCTCAAATGTTCAAAACAGATGGTTAGAGGCCCTTAAAAAACCCATTGTCAATCCCTTTAATAATTGTATGCAAGCCCAATGAACACTTTACATGCATTGTTATGCCACCCAACTAATTTTCTTAGTCATGCTTTATGCTAGGTCTATGATTTTGGAAATTTTGAAGAAAAAAAAGAAAGAGAAAACAAATTACCAAAAAGATGGAGTAATTGAAGAAAAAAAATACTAAGCACTTTAGTGCAATTTCACCATGCAGGGTTTTAAAATCCAGCCACTCACATGAAAGCTTGGTATCTTTCTAATTTTGAATAAGACTAGAAGTATAAATTTGTTTACACCACAATGCTAACCAAAAAGCTGAACTATGGACTTCTAATCTTTCTTGCTAATTGGTATTGGACAGAGCATTTGAATACTCATTCGGATACTCTTTCTTGATATTGCTTGTTTTGTTTTTGTTTTCAGTAACTTAAAAGTTCAGCTTTCTGTGAGAGGCTAGTCATATATAGCATTATTTATAACTACATGTACTAATTACCCTCTGTTCATGCATGAATTCCTATGTGCTACACTGCTCAGATGCTCTTCATTGTAAAGTCAAAATCAACAAGATCGAAACAACTTCTACACTAACATCTTGCAGGTCTTTCAAGTTACAAACAATAAATATAACTATAATTATAACTATAACAATAACTATGGTTAAATAACTATGGTTGAATTCTTCCGAAGTATAGTATTTGTCAAATTTAGTACTCTTGGTGGTTTATATCTGATGACTAATTTAGAAATACCTGTTTTTGTTTTATCTGATCTCATTTAGCTCTCCTGGTGGTTTAAGGAGTATCTGTTGACAACCTATTTAGAAATAACTGTTTTGGTTTAGTATTATCTCATTTAGTACTCCTGGTGGTTTAAGGAGTATCTGTTGACGACCTATTTAGAAATACCTGTTTTGGTTTAGCCTTATCTCATTTAGTACTCCTCGTGGGTAGACAACCTATTTTAAGATACCTTTTCTGTTGTAATCCTAAACAAGTTTTCCTTTCACTACATTTGTTGGTTGTAGGGCTTTGCCATGAATGCCACTTACATTGGCAAAACATTTGGAAGTACTATTTGTTTTAATCCTATTATTTAGTATACTTTTTGGTTTTAGGAACAGATTTGTTAACAAATTATTTTGTAATACCATTATGCCCTTTTACTACCTAATCCTAAAAATGTTCATGCATGAACAGATGACTATACCTGAATGCTACATTTTTAATTTAATACTTATTTGGCAAAGACATCGTCACCATTTTCACAAAGACAACAATTTCTAAGCCCCTGCAGCAGCAAAACTTCCATGTTTGCAGAAAACTGTATTTAAAGTACTTGAAACAGTTGGTTTGGAGACTGTTAGTCACTTTACCTTGACATTTGTCAAAACATGAAAGTGAAGTTTTTTAAATTGTGCAAATATGCTATGTCATTATTTCATAGCATATTTTATTAATGAGTAATAAATTGTGTAGTAGGATTGTCTCTTCAAGAAAACTTACAAACCAGTGCATAAACCAAATTTGCAGTTTGAGAAAACTAAACTTATCTTAGGTCACACAGATTGTCTTTTCCTGGAAACTCATAAGCCACAGCACTTGTTTTTGGCACTGTGCAAGCACTAGTACTTCATTATAGGAAAAATGCAAGTTGAAAATTTCTCGTTTGTAAAAATTCAAAGCGATAAATATGGTGATTTTATCTGTGTGCAATTTGTGTAGTTACCAAACTATGGCGTTTTTTACTTAGAAATGGGGGGATGTGGATGTCAATGAAAGCATCAATAATCTCCAAAAAATACCGAATTGCCAAGTTTTCAATTATTTTTACAAATATGTCTGCTTTTTGAAAATGGTGACGATGTATAAACTGATTGACAGACAGGTTCCCCTGACTATCCTAAGTCTTTTTACATTTAAACATTGGCATTGCTTCTTTGATTTTTAGATACTATACAAACGGTCTGGTCCTTGTTTTTTGATCAAATTGAGGTTCCAAAGAGTACAATGTCAATGTGTGTTCAGAAATGTCTCTAGCCAACATGTCCAAATTGTTCAAAGAGTCTTTGCTGAATTGAAGCGTGTAGCATGGGTCGATGATGTTTCAGAGTTCAGCAAATCCTTGCAAAAATGATGTCTCCTCTTGCATTGCACTGTGTAGCTTGCAGCATGGGTTGATGGATGTTTCCTACATTCACAGGGTCTTTGTAGAGAGTACCAGTAGTCTCCTGCTCAAGTACTCAATATTGAAAATCTTCCTCTCCCATTGAATACTTGATTCTGCAAATAATACACAAGGAAACCCAATAACTAACAGAGTTACAATTTGTTCATACATAGGATGTACCTGTTATCTAACTGTGAAAGGTCAGAAACAGTTATTGATGAAAGAGTTTCGAAAAGTCTTAAAGTAAATTCGTTGGTTGAACAAAGAAAATTTGACTAGAGGGAAACTTGAGCCTGTGATCCCCGGATTAACGTGCCGATGCTCACCAACTGAGCTATCTAGCGTTTATGTTGGCAGTCTCCCTATTTTTTCAATATCTTTGTACAGGGTGCCAGTCAGAAGCCAGTAAGTTTCCCTTGTGGTTTATTACTTAAAGTTTTAAATTTATTCAGTGAAGGGACAAAGTGACCCTCTGTGAGGAAAGGGATATTTTCATTGAGGAAAATCAGAACCCATTTCCATGGGGCACCAATGACAGATAAAGGAAGCGGACAAATGGAAGAGAGGGGTAAGGATTGTCTCGCCTTCCGTATCATGTGACAGAGTTTTTGGCTTGTAGATTGGGCTCTCAGCCATCTGCAGACCCAAAGACATTGATTCTTTGATGCTCATCTTACTTGATAACAAAGGACCACCAATGACCAGTCTTATTGGAGCCAAATATGTTTAAATTCAAGACTTGACAAGGATCAAGTACAATTTGGAAAGGTATCACAATGGTTTTGGTCCATTGTAATCAGAGAGTAACTCACCTTTGAAATCATCCTCACATCAGGTTTCAGTAGAGAGACAGCTGAAGAAATCCGTCTTCAATGTTTTGCAGCTACATTCATTGTACAGTAGTTGACATCATCCAGTTTTGTAGATTCCTGTCATGCCTGTAGTTTGTTGGCTGTAGGTCTGTAGTTCAGTAGATGGATAGTAAACATCTGTTCTGAACATAACAAAACAACATTTTAGTCAAAATATTTTGTTTTGGGATTTTCAAAAAATGAACAGCTTGAATAAAAATGCACTTTAATAAAAAAGTATGTATAAATGTATACATACAAGTACACACATTCCCTTTGATGGTACGTTGCACAGACTAGCAACAGTTTTTTTATTAGATGTTAAATTTGTAACGGGGATAAAAATTATTATTTGTGTTTACCCATACACTGATGTGTGCAGAGGGTTTTTCTATACAGAACACCTTGTCTAATCACAAATTAGTGTATCCTTCCCCATAATGTGTAGTTTAAAATTGAAAGGATTTAACTGAAGTCAAAGAAACAAAGCAAAATCACTGTATCTCTGATTTCATAGAGACCATGGGAGCAAGAATTACCGATGCAGAGATTAGTGTGTCCTGGCTTGGCCTTGATGCAATTATCAACACGTACCCATCAATTTTGAAATATTCTGGGCCTATAATTAAGGGCCTTTTGCAAATCAAATTAGCCGCATTTTGGTTTAAGTGTTTAAAACAGATACCCTCCATCTATCAAAGAATGCCATAAATATAGCTGGCATAATATGGAAATTTGCCTGCTCATACACATATACATATATACATATATGTAACAAGTTTGGACAGTTTCACAAAACCTTTTGTGTACATGTATAAATGTTACAAAATAATATTGCTAAAGACTTTTTGAAAGGAAGAAAATAAGTAAAATGTAAACAATTTAGTTGTTATCAATCATTAAACACATACCTTCTATCCTGTTACAGTTGAAGGTTGTTGAGTAGAGTAGCTACTTGTATTCAGTCCTGCTGGATGCTTAACCATAGTAGAGTGGAAACAGGAGTGCAACCTGTCCAGAGTACATTGTGCAAGCTGAACAGGATCCAATGAGAGTTTTTCAGGCAAACCTCAATGGAGAAACATCCAGTAGTTGGGCATGAGAGGGAAACATGGTACTCCACACTGTTATATGCAACTGGTTCACTGCTGATTGAGAGTTTTCCTTGACATTTTGAGAGCTGAACAAATGGAGTCCTCCAAGAAAGACTTCAGGCAAATCTCAATTGGGAACAGTCAGGGAGGGAACCGGTACTCCACATACACCTTCAGGGACCAGAAAGCAGATGGACATGGGAGGAGACTTGGAGCATACATGTACATGTAGATGTACACTCCACACAGTAGATACAGGTAACTAGTTCAAAGTTGAGTAAAGGTTTGGGAATGTGTTGAAAGCTGCTGAAAAATCATTCCCATGTTGACTGGATTGGCGAAAGTGAAACACTTTCCTCATAAGTCTGTGTTTTCCTTCCAAATGTTGCAGAGGAATGTAAGGTCTCCACACATTTCTTGTTGATAATGAATTCCATATGTTGCATCAGAGGGTTTCAAAAGTTTTGCCAATAGTGTTTGTTTTCTAACTGAAGCAATTCCTCCACAAAAGTCAAAGCAAACAATTTTATCCAAGAGCAGTTTTATGGTCAGCACCTATCATTGTTTTAACATCTAACACATATTCACTACTGTAACTAATTGAGTTTATAGGGCAGCATAGTTTAAAAGCACTCTCTTCGTTCCTGTAGTAAACACTGTATCAAGCTTAGACTTGATTGTCACAGCATCTTCGTATTCCATCCTCTCTAATTCCAGTGTTACAGCATTGAGCAGTTTTGTGGAACTTTTCTAGTACTGGAATACAAAGTTAAATGCAAACTAAACTCTCATGCAATCACTGTGGGTTATACATCCCATGTATAGGTACAGCATACTTTGCAACGTACTGTGGGCTCATTTGTGGGCTTTCTGTTGATGTAGTAAAATGTGTCAACCAAAGTTGTTGAACTCTGAAGGATATTGTTGTAATCAAGAAGCAGTATTTGGAGCTCTATTGTTGTAACATCTACTTCTCTTGAAATTAGGTGCAGCATGAGTTGCAGTACTGGTTGTATTTGGTGATTTAAATTTAGGGCTTGATTGTAAAATCATCTCTGCCTCCTTCAATTGATGAATCTCAAATTGAGTTAATGTGCAAAACACTTTGGAACACTCTCCGATTCCAGCTTTGATTATTATCAGTTGGAGGGTAGTTTCACGTAATGAGACACAGCTCTATGAAGGCACAATCATCTCTCATGCAAGAAATTAGAGTTTTACATTGCAGTCCATTCTGGGTTCATGTGGAGAGTACTGAGCTAAATTTGTCAGGATTTCTGTGCATGTACATCCAGTATCTACTCATCTGAACTGTTGACACTGTTTTGCATACGTTGTACTAGTTACGGTTTTGTGGCAGGGGCTCTGTCATTGATAAATCTACATGTAGTTCTCTTGCACCATGAGTTGCAATATGTACTCTATGGGTTTATGTGGTGGGATTTTCCATCGATGTGACACATATATTTATCTGCATGTGTCTTCTTGACTGTTTGCACTGTGAGTTTACAGTGCTGCAAACCCCTCTCTGAGTTGTACATGAGTTCAAAGAGTTTGAAGTGCAGTTTTCACCTTGGGTTTCTTTGTGGATTCTTGTTGTGAGCAGCTCACTGTGGGCATCATTCCAATGTAATACTTGATGTAGTCCTCCATGGTTTCATCAGTTCAAACAGATGTCAAGACTCAGTCTGGTGCTTGGTAGTGCATTGTCTTTCTGTGTCACTCAGAGCAATTCATATTCAACTTGTTGTCATAGCTTGTGTGTAACTTGTCTCTGTCATGTTGCCCATTGCGAATGTAGAAAAATCAATCTGGAAGTAAGAAAAAGAAAAGATCAAATATATTATAATATATATGTACACTCTGCATACCAAGTCAAGTACATGCATTGCTGTTACTTATATTTATGCAAGCACATAATAAGAAAAACTTTATTTTGGCCAGTACCTGTAGCTGAACAACCCCGCACTGTTATTGGGGTACCGTGATTTCCGGACTACAACCCCCGCAATATAAGCCGCAGCACAAGAAATTATTTTAAAAACTTTTCAGATGTCAGTGTGTATGTCGCCCGGAATACAAGCCGCATCAGAAAATGCAAAATTGTCTTATCTTATGCACAGACGACAGGGTTTTAAACAGTGGTGGGTGAGTGAAAACCATCCCTTTGTAGTCCACTAGGCGAAATAAAGACATGTACATGTAACTTTATGTCACAATAATAATTAAGGGGTACGATGGTAACATTTATTAGCAAGATGGTTTGACAAGTCATTTTATTTGCTAGATATTTATAAACCCACACGGAGCTGCAATTATATAGTAACGGCGAAGCCGATTGGCCGGTAGGGGGCGCCAGCACAGCTCCGCGGTGGAGCTTCCACTGGCCGCCCCCTGCTGGGGCGATTGGGATAACGCGATTGCCGGGGAGGCTTCTCCTAGTTACGCTTGATTATTGTACAGTTTGGAGTTGTGTGTGTCAATAAAAGCTCTCGTCAGAAGCCCAGAAACACAAGAAGAAGTCTCCTTGTCTCCTTCAAAATTGTGTAAACCTAACCGTCTAAGTCTACGCTACATTGATGACAGCGGCGGCACAGTTTGAGCGATAAGAAAAGGTGAAATTTTGAGTTTTTCTGGGACGATAAATACACGAGGCCAAGCAAGTAAGGAGTCCGACTCACCACACGGTGAGGACGACGGTTGCCGGGGGGAGGCCAGACTGGTTCCCCCAGTCAGGTTTTTCATTACAGTAGATGAATTGCTATCCTTCTTCCAGGAAAGCCCAGTGCAGGAGGACAGGGTAGAATTGTTATCTCCCGATATTTTAGGGAGTTCTTGGGTAAAGCCTGGCTTAGCAAGACAGGGTGAAATGCTCGGAGGGCTACGCCAGATTAAGGATACACATTTTAATTCAGAGCGTACCCATGCTGCGCACGCATTCACGTAGGACGCACGGATCCCTTCGGAGCCGTCCCGTCCGACTCGCATTCATGCTCTAGAGAATGAGATATATTTTAATTCAGAGTGGACCCACACTGCGCAGTATTCACGTCGGGCGCACGGATCCCTTCAAAGCCGTCCCATTCGACACGCATTCATGCTCCAGAGGTTGAGATATATTTTAATTCAGAGGGGACCCATGCTGCGCAGGCATTCATGCCGGACGCACGGATCCACTTGGAGCCGTTGCGTCCGACATGCAATCATGCATCAGACACACATTTTAATTCAGAGCAGCACCGTACTGACATATTTACATCAGACACCTGTTCCCACTCGGGAATGTTCTTCCCTGCACTGGTGAATACACCGGACCAGCTCCGCTTGGAGCAACTCCACAGGATGGCGCCCGGAGGTTCAATTTCAGGGGGCGGAGCCCAGGGAATGTTTCCACACGGAGCGACCCAACAGAGCAGAGCTCGTTGATAGGAACCGCAAACCACTGAAGCTCCCAGATAAATTCAACGGAGTCTCCTCATGGGCAGACTACCTGATTAAATTTGAGAGCATCGCAACAGTCAACCTGTGGGGTGAAATGGAGAAGGCAATGTTCCTGGCTATACACAGGAGGCCCTGGCCGACATGGCGCCAGAGGCACGCAAAGAGTATTCCTTCATCCTGGAGTATTTTGAGGAACGCTCGGGCTACGGCCCAGATTCCGTTACACCGGGCCCAATTGTCGATGCGCACCAGACGTCAGGGGGAAACGATCAGCAGCCTGGGACAGTCCATTCGACGATTGATATCCAAGAGCTACCCAAACTTGCCCGTCCAGGCGCAGGAGGACTTGGCAGTGGAGGGGTTCCGTAATGCGCTGGACGACGAGCAACTCCAACGCCACATATTTTCCCGGAAAGCGACAGCCCTGAGCGAAGCAATCACACTCGCTACCGAGATGGAGGCATTCCTCAACTCGCAGGCGCAGTACAAGAAGGAAAAGCAAGAATTCAGAGATGTCAGGTCTGTAGTACAGCCGCCACCGCCTCAATCAGTGATGAACAAGGAGAGTACCATGTACATCCTCCGGCCAACAGACCGTGCAATGATGGAGTGTCTCGGTTGCCATGAGTTCGGCCACCTCCGGCGAGATTGTCCACACTGTAGGCGGGGGCTTAACAACAATCTGTGGAGACGACAACATGAGACGACACCAACACAAAGACCGTTCGGCGGGGGACCCCCTGGACAGGGCCAGACGAACATCTTGGGGGCACCCCCCAGGGCAAACTATGTTTCTGGGAAGGTCGCATACATGCCAGTGTGCTTTCTGCTTGACACATGGCCATCGGAGAGTCTCATATCGGAGCAGATCTACCGTAATTTCCTCCGGATAAGGCGCAGTACCTCAAATTACCAAAATAAGATTCAAGGGTTATCAGATAAGGCGCTCCGCCGCACAAGGCGCAATATATTTTCACATTATACACGCCAGCGAAGTCACCTACTGCTTGTACATACAGGGGTCATTGTGATGGTATAAGCACACTTACCACAGCGCAAAAATCGTAATTTTATAATCACGAAGACGAGTAAAACATCACTAACATTTTTTCATTATTATTTTTCCATGTTCGTTTTAAAGATTTTTTTATAAAACCATAGCTTTACAGTTTTTCGTTTTACACAACAAGTGTGCAGATAAACGTTTTCCCAACGTTTCCCAATGAATTGGCTGCTAGTCTTTGCTATCTCGCTTTTTTGAATACTACAATACATGCAAGAACCAATGAATGCTAGAGGGCGCTTTCATAATAATGCTTACTATATGTCTGTGTCTTCGTTCTTTTGTAAGTTTCGTCAAAAATGTGAACGGTTTAGGTTTTGTTTTAAGAAAAATGAAACATGTAGAATTACTCTCGACGAAATAAAGGAACTATTTCGCAGTACAAATGTAAGATTTCACATTGTAATCATCACAATGAACTCAATCATAATCAGATAAGGTGCACCGGAAGATAAGACGCAGTGACTTGTTTGTACCTTTGAAAGTCAGATAAGACGCGTCTTATCCGCAGGAGATTACAGCACAATGGATTGCGCAGATCAGAAAAGCCAAACCTCCAACCTTTGTCACAAGCCTTGAGGTTGGCGGACGGGAGTCCAATGCAGGCACAGGGAGGCTATTTTACATTGCAGATCGGGGACCAATTCATAACCCACACTTGCACTGTTGCTAGTATAGAGCCAGAAGTTATCCTGGGGATCCTTTCAACTTATCACTGCCAGTGGCGTTGGGGCGACAACACCATCCTCATCAATTAACCGACAACCTAACTAAGGGACTTTACATGGGTTATCCATCAGTGACGACGGTGCTGGTTGTGGAGAAAACAGTTTTACCGGCCGGTCAAGATGCAATCATTAGAGAAGAGGTACTGGCGGAACAACGAATGGGTGACATGGTCTGCTGTTACTGCAAGAAGAATTCTCAAAGGTCAGGAACTTGAGGAGACACCAGCGCACAGCATGTCCGGTACTCCACCCGGAGAAACCCTACTCGTGCCCCTACGCGTGCGAACAGAGTTTTTACCGCCGAGATATGCGCCTCCGGCACCTGCGGTACTGCCCACAAGTAGGGAGAGTAGGAGTAGGGAACAAATTAAAGTACACGCCAGCAATACAGAGATGACGAGAAGCCGACGGAGCGGGGGGAGGTTTGCGACCACTCGGAGCATCCTCCAACCATTTCATCCAACCCAATGCCAGCCAGGCCGTCAGAGATGGACAAGGAGCGGGGGGAGGTTTGCGACCACTCGGAGCATCCTCCAACTGTTTCATCCAACCATGCCAACCAGACCTTCCAGGGAAGGGGACCTTGACTGCACGGAACGGTCCCCGTCTCCATCTCCACTACACCCACAGAGACAACCGTCACCGAACCGTCGGCACCAGCAGGGGGGCATTGATCACGTTGGACGGCCCCCTACGCCACCTCCACAGGAACTGAGTGAACCCTTCTCTCTGGGGGACAGCTTGGACGAGGGGGGCCACCTCCACTCGGAACGGCCCTTGACGCCTCCTTCCCCAGCGGCGGAGTGTTTGCCCCAGCCGTGATCCAGGGAGCAGGGAGCACGGACGGCCGGGGACCCGTCACGCTTAGGGAACAACTCTTTCAACAGACGGAGATGCAGCGGGGACCCCCATCAAGATGACCTCTACCATAGCTCCCCCCCCCCCCCCATTTTCCTCATTGTTTTTTGCATTGCCATTGTTGTGAAGGGGTCGCTTCTCCGACGGGACACCGGCGTTCGCTGCCTGCTTTTGGGACAAGCAGGGTCCTAGGAGGGGGCAGTGTAAGCTTCCGTGGTGGAGCTTTCGCTGGTCGCCCCCTGCTGAGGCGATTTGGATAACCCAGTTGCCGGGGAGGCGTCTCCTAGTTATGCTTGATTATTCTACAGTTTGGAGTTGTGCGTGTCAATAAAAGCTCTCGACAGAAGCCCAGAAACACAAGAAGAAGTCTCCTTGTCTCCTTCAAAACTGTGTAAACCTACCGGCTAAGTCTACGCTACAATATTGTGACTGTGTGGTACACATACACACGACTACACTCAGTGGATACAGTACATGCCATGCAGTAAACAGCCGAGATAATGCCGCTTTACTATGATGGTACGATTGTGTCAGTTTTCACTCCAAAAAAGACGGTGTAACCCAATGCAAATACATGTACTGTACACTGTGCGAAATGTATGTATCACACTGAGCACGACGCCCGTACTACTACTGTGCTTAGGTCATTGTCACTTGTAAATGTCCACATATGGAAGCCGTCAGGCTGACTGCCTTGTAGGGTCTGTAACTTCCGGGTTTGATGTTTTTCTTTACATTTTCGTCCAGTCTTGGACGAAATTGGTGGCCCTCGGATATACTGGTATGCAAATCATGATTACTTTAAGTCTGGCGTTGTGTATGGGCTCGTGCACACAAAGCTATGCATGGGGGCTTTCATCATCTTTTTTGGAGTGAATGACCACGAGCGTGCCTTGAGCAAGGCTAGTGCAGTATGCAGGAGCCACAGCTGGATACTGCATGCATTGTTTAGTAAACATTACGGGAATGCTCCATTAAAGCCTTTCCGAGTTTGAAGCCCCAAACTCGGAATTCCACATCCTTTTTAATGAACGACTTGTTTACATTTGATCTACGTGTGTCAATAAACTTATCGGATTAGTAAGAGTTAATCCTCTTAACCAATGTAAGCACTAGGACTGGAAGTTTGTAAAAAATAAATATACTACAGAAGGCCGTTTTCTTCTTCTAAAATCCTAATACATTGTTAATATGTACAAAAAGTTAACATAGTTTCATGTTTCAATCATGAAAAAGGACCAAGTACGACCTGAGAACCCATCTTGTACGTCGCCTGCGCTGCCTCGAAAAGGCCGAGGTACGTGCGGATTGATTTGTACTGATTGTGCATTTGTTGCTTCGTCATGTCGTAGAGCATGGCCATGTCTTGTAAAATGATTATGATTTCAACATTTATAAAGAAACTAAGTAAAGATATTTAGTTTATTTGTATACCAATTTGTGTTTTGTTTGATTTAACCCAAAAAGTAAAGCAATTCGCGCAATGGTGCACTGCACTATTTTTTGCTCTGGCGTAGTTTTATGTACACGTACGACACATGTAAACCCATTGAAAAAGTGGTACCATCATAAAGCTTGCTGTCTGCAGATTCTATTTTCATTCATAAAATTTGTCAATCACGTCATAATAAGCCAAAAGCAGTGCTTGTTACAGAGCTAAAGCACGTAAACAACTATTTCACTTGTGCTGTGGTCATCTCTTACGGGAAATGTGATTCGCCAAGTTGTATCACATGATCGGTTTCATCGTCTTACTCCCTGAACGTACATGTACATTATCAGTACAGTTTGCACGCCGATATCGAGTGCCAGACTATCTAGTTCGTTCATGAATTAATGCACGCAAAACCTGTTCGACGTGTACCGAGGGAAATCTTCGGCGTGTCGGAGCCAGAGTTTGACATCAATTTAGGCATTTTGAGTTTGAGTTTGTACCCGTAGTTTCTGAATTACTACAGTATTTGTGTTTTTAAAACAAATTTGTGATATTTTACGACAGAAATGTCACGAAATGAGACCGAGTTACCGGGGACATATTCGACCGAGCGGTGTGCGCTGATGCGTGTACTATGTGTGTGTCGAGTTTTCTTTCTGTGCACAAACAACTGGTTTTCTTGGAATAATTTATTTTTTTGGTCGGGCAATGCTTGGGTCTAAATCCCCTCTCCTGGGGTTCTATGGAGGGATAATCAATACAATCTATATACCATTGGAAAGCTGAATTATTGGACAATATGAAAATACTATAAACTAAATTTCAGTTTTTTGCTACTTTGTCCGGGTTTCGTGGGAACAGGTCACCGTTTAAGAAGTGTACGTTGCCTCAGAATTAAGATTACCTACGGCAAATGTTCCCGTCCGTCCAACAGACGATCGTTTGCACGTAAACATGTACAGGCAGAAACAACTTTCTTTAAAAAAAACTTCTTAAAAAACGTCAAACAGCTTGAGGATTTACGGACGTAAACTAGCCTTGATCAGGCTGTGCAAAAGCTTTTTACCCCATTGCCCGAATACGATGCCTCTCTCTGCAGCTTCCGAAGATGGTACATGAAGAACCAATGGCAGGACTATAAGTCAACGACTTACATGTATGGATGTACATGTAGCCTACTCTGTAGTGTATAAAGCCCATATTCACACATGTGTGAAATGGGCTTTATTAATAAGATGGCTGCAGCCCCCCAAAAATACCATGATCCCTTGCTACGAATTTTACGAGCGCTGATGTTGTCGCCTTGCATGACTGATTTAGCAAGCTTACATTGTACATCATCCAATATATTTTATAATCATACAACCAGAATGTATTTGATAATTCATCAGTAAATCCACAAATCAATTCAACATGCAGGTCGCTTGTAAGCTTGGACATTGATGGCAGGGTTTTAAATGGTTAATCAAAACTGTTTTCGCTTGTATGCATTACTTTTAATACAAAATCATTCTAAATTATTTTGTTAAAGCGCTAATGCTTCAATACGTTTCCATCTTATCATAATATTGCCGTTGTGGGACATTTGCATATTTGATAATATTTGTAAAAGGGGGTTAAGAAAGTCCAAACTCCTTTGATTAATAATATTTCCTTTCTGTGAAGGCAGAATATTTGTTTAAAGGGTAAGAAAGACCGAACTCCATATTTGTCATTATATGTCCCGTTGTTGGGACACTTCCATAGTGGAGAAAGAAACACAAAATTACATCCGGGTAAAAGAAATCGGATTGCATTCAGTGCTCGGGCTAATAATACGAAATGGATTGGCCCTACTTATGGGGCTACATGGACTAGCCCACCTTGTTGGGCTGTTATGGCTCTCACTTCTAAAAGATCGGTCTTAACGTAGAGGAAGGTCCATTACAGCCCACCCCAGTGTCTAAAACGCTAGGTTTTAAAATAAAAGTACGAGCAAGTCGTACCACATTGATTGCAAATATCTCCCCTTATAAACATCACATACTACTCCTACATACTTCACCCTATTCCTTAAATTTGTGGAACATGATGGGGCTTACCAAACGATTATTTTGATCGTGTATGCACTGTGTTTAAAATAGTCACCTCATGCATAAAATAAACTGGGCGTTCCTCTTTTGATTTTGCATTCAGTCGGGTACCGGTGCCCTTTACATTTCATGATCAATTGTGCCTGAACTTGTTTGTAGATGGCAGCATCGAGTCAGTAGCGACGCACATGTAATTTAATGCATTTTTTTGATATGTTTTTGTGTTCGTCATTTTCTAAGTAATTTACATCTGAACAAAAAAAATCCTATGCCTTTACTGTTGTTGGCCCAATAGTCAACATGTGGTACGGAAAACAAATTGCTGGCTGGCGCCGCACAAAGCATGGCGGGTCTGTATCACATGTTGGATGGAGAACTCTGCAACCCTTGCTCTATGCATGGAGGAAGGCTCTATGCACGCTCTATGCATGCTGCAACGGACTGCTCCACGCATCACTGGTTAAAAGTAGTACCGGCTTCTTACACTCTTCGTCCAGTTAATGGGTTTAAAAGTCTATGTTTGTCGAAGGGATTACAATGAGATAAGGAGTTGAAGTTGGTAAACTTTGAAAAGGATGTTTTAGCTTTAATGGAGCATTCCCGTAATGCAAGCCTTCCACCACTAACCAATGGGTTCTTGTCTTCCGTGCGCATTATATTAATGACTCTCACTGGCTCAACACTAAACCATCAGGGCGTTGGTTTACAGAGTACACAAATAAATCTCACACCAGTGACCCTGCATGCACTTCATGTACATACACATGCATGTGCACACAGAGACATGCACACGAGTAGCTTGGGCGGGTAGAACGGCGCAAAGAAAAAAATAACTAAATAAATGAAAACAAAACGCCAATGCCTTGGTCAAGATCAGTGTCTGATATGTTTCTCAAAAACAAAACAATTGGTCCACGGAGAAAATGCCTGACTTGGACCAATGTTTTAAACAAAATTGAAATAAAAACCAGAACACATCAACAAATTTTATCTCTGTGATTTTAGTTTATTTTGCAATTCAGCCGGCCATGTAACTGGTTATCCTATGACTACGACCAAGCAAAAAATACCCACACGATATCGCAATAATTTCCATTCACGCAGATTATTATAAGCATTTTTTCTCATGGTGCTAAAGGCTCCATTCAATCCAATGCACAGCGCAAATGCACATGTGTACACTTGCCTTGACCACACTAGGGGAACAAAAAACATGGGGTTTGAGCACACTCTCTGGATTTGCACAATCTGCAGATTGCGCATGATTTTGCCCAATCTGCTGCAGATTTTAGCTACCAAATCTGCTCAGCGCCATCTGCAAATTGTGCAAATCCTTTAAAATGCGCTCAACACTCACTCGAGTGTAAGCTGCAAAAATTTGTGGACATTGTTTTAGCCCAAAATCTCTATATTTTGTCGAGAAAAATATGACACAATCGAACTACATGTACTACATTAACTGGCAGCATCTTCTGCGTACCTGATGTTAGTTTAAAGTAAATTATAGACATCTTTGACGAATTTTGGAGCAGTTTTTTTGTCACTCGCTAATATTTTGGTTGACTTGAACCAAATAAGTAGTTTGATGAATTCCAAAGGACACAGGAAGCAAATGTTAGTACACAGGATGTTGACATAATATTCTCTGTCCTGATGTAATTAATACATCTGTTATTTTATAAATACAACAATGGCGAAATATACATGTACATGTACCAAAGATACTTTATGCGAGTCTGATTTGTGCTGGTAACCAAGTTTGTGGGTTTTCTATTGATTCAACATGTACTATACTCTTGAGTTTATAGAGTAGAAGCTTGGAACTTTCTCTTGGTTCCTGTGGTCAACACTGCGTCAAGCTTGGAGATCGATTTTCACAGCATCTTTATGCACTCTTTCACATGGATGTCAAATTAAGTTTTAAGTGCAGAATATTGATTTTTGTAGAGAGCACTGAGCAGTTTGAGGTAATTCTATTATTGGAACACTGTTGAAACTCTGATTACACACTCATCCCTCATGCAAGCACCAAGAGTTTTGTGGGCTTTCTTTTGGTAAAATGTCTACTCTTTGTGGCTCCCAGAACTGTGATTTTAACGTTACGCATCAGTTGTGAAACACTTTTTTAAAGGGTCTTGTAATGAGCACAGGGCAGTGTTTGGGGAACTCTAAATCTTGTTGAAATACTTTGTCTTGTGCCTAGAGGTAAAAGATAATGTTGCTTTAAACTACGGGATTACGTAGTACGATAAAGCACTTAACCAAGTTTGTGGAGCTCTATTGATTATTTGCTCTGAGATTAAGTACAGCAAACCTCTCTCCACGTTGTACATGAGTTCAATAAGAATCTAAAGTGCACATACCTTGGTTACATACTGGGTTTGTGTTGTGATTAGTTGATTCAGGCCATCTTTACAATCTACGTACTAGGCTGCTCGATGTAGTCATTGTCGGTTTTGAAGTGCGTTGTCTTTCTGTGGTGCCTCTACATCTTTAACTTTCTGTTGTATGCTGTGTGTTGCTGGGGTCAACATCTCATGTTGCAACAAAATGTTGTGGGAAATCTAGATAAATCAATCTAAAAGAAAGGAAAATAAGAAATCAAAAATTTAATTACCTGTGCATATACACGCCACAATCCTACCACAGATTCAAATACATGCCTTGTTGGTTAACGAGATGTTTCTTACAGAAACTAGGTATATTTTTGGCATAGCAAATTAATTGTTAGTTGATGGGCCATTGGGTTGGAAAATGCATGGCCTGTGTTTAGATGAAAACTAACGAATTTAGAAAGGTAACATGTATGTGTAACAACAAATATAAGAAGGTAGATTTCCGACTTGGGAACTGTAGATATAAGCTTTTTTGTTTTTAAACGTGGTTCATTCCTGGTGGCAAATCAGAGGAATAAGCAATTTAATGAATATTCATGACTCTTGTGACCTCTTTGAGATGTGAACAGGTTACGGCTGTACACACAACATGCTTTTCAATTTGCGTAGCTTTCTCCATACGTGTAATCGGACAGTTTGTAGCTTGTAGCTTGTATAGATTTTATTTATTTTTGTTGCAACAGCAGAATATGAAAAGCACGCTACAATTACGTTAACTGAAGTAGTAATAATCACATTCTTCATAAATGGGATAATCAAGCTATTGGTGTTAATGCGTTTTCAACGCACAATCATGTTCAAATCACGTTAGTATTAACCAAAATTATGAAATCGGCGCTGTTGGAATCAAAGAGTTTAGCATACTTTTTGGCCCGTTCTTGAATCTGGTGATGCAAACCCAACATTCACGTTATGGACCCTTACAAAAAATGACATTTTCCACACCTACTACTCATAGTCACGTTATTGAACCATTATTATTTGACTTCAGTTTACCACAACTAATAATCACAGTTTTTGCCATTCTTGTATAATTTGTTTTATAAACAATAGGTTATTGGCTCAATACTTAATTCACAAATTCTTAACCACGTTATTGACCTGTTCTTGAATCATGTTATTGCTGCATTTTTTAATTACGTTTCCAAGTCTAATAATCACATTAATTAGTTCATTAATTGGTTGTTATTGCTAATTATATCACTATCAAGAGGTTACATA
>CM037476.1:7644119-7686371 GCA_021014325.1 Plazaster borealis | reverse complement strand
AACTGAAGTCAAAGAAACAAAGCAAAATCACTGTATCTCTGATTTCATAGAGACCATGGGGGCATGAATTACCGATGCAGAGATTATTGTGTCCTGGCTTGGCCTTGATGCAATTATCAACACGTACCCATCAATTTTGAAATATTCTGGGCCTATATTTAAGGGCCTTTTGCAAATCAAACTGACCTTGCACCGGTTTAAGTGTTCAAAACAGTTACCCTCCATCCATCAAAATATGCCATAAATATAGCTGGCATAATATGGAAATTTGCCTGCTCATACACTGTATACATAATGTAAAAATTGTGGACGTTTCACAAAACCTTTTGTGTACATGTATAAATGCTACAAAATAATATTGCTTTTTGAAAGGAAGAAAATAAGTAAAATGTATACAATTTAGTTGTTATCAATAATTAAACACGTACCTTTAACTTGTTACAGTGGAAGGTTGTTGAGCAGTTACTTGTATTCAGTCCTGCTGGATGCTTAACCATAGTAGAGTGGAAACAGGAGTGCAAGCTGTCCAGAGTACATTGTGCAAGCTGAACAGGATCCAATGAGAGTTTTTCAGGCAAACCTCAATGGAGAAACATCCAGTAGTTGGGCATGAGAGGGAAACATGGTACTCCGCACTGTTATATGCAACTGGTTCACTGCTGATTGAGAATTTTCACATTTTGAGAGCTGAACAAATGGAGTCCTCCAAGAAAGATTTCAGGTAAATCTCAATTGGGAACAGTCAGGGAGGGAACCGGTACTCCACATACACCTTCAGGAACCAGAAAGCAGATGGACATGGGAGGAGACTTGGAGCATACATGTACATGTAGATGTACACTCCACACAGTAGATACAGGTAACTAGTTCAAAGTTGAGTAAAGGTTTGGGAATGTGTTGAAAGCTGTCGAAAAATCATTCCCATGTTGACTGGATTGGCGAAAGTGAAACACATTCCTCATACGTCTGTGATTTCCTTCCAAATGTTGCACAGGAATGTAAGGTCTCCACACATTTCTTGTTGATAATGAATTCCATGTGTTGCATCAGAGGGTTTCAAAAGTTTTGCCAATAGTGTTTGTTTTCTAACTGAAGCAATTCCTCCACAAAAAAAAGCAAAACAATTTTTTCAAGAGAGAGCAGTTTATTCAGCACCTATCATTGTTTTTAACATCTAACACATATTCACTACTGTAACTAATTGAGTTTATAGCACAGCATAGTTTAAAAACTCTGATTGGTTCCTGTAGTAAACACTGTGTCAAGTTTAGACTTGTTTGTCACATCATCTTCACATTCTTCTCTTCATATCCCATCCTCTCTAATTCCAGTGTTACAGCATTGAGCAGTTTTGTGGAACTTTTCTAGTACTGGAATACAAAGTTAAATGCACACTAAACTCTCATGCAAGCACTGTGGGTTATACATCCCATGTATAGGTACAGCATACTTTGCAACGTACTTTGGGTTCATTTGTGGGCTTTCTGTTGATGTAGTAAAATGTGTCAACCAAAGTTGTTGAACTCTGAAGGATATTGTGGTAATCATGAAGCAGTATTTGGAGCACTATTGTTGTAACATCTACTTCTCGTGAATTTAGGTGCAGCATGAGTTGCAGTACTGGTTGTTATTGGTGATTCAAATTTAGGGCTTGATTGTAACATCATCTCTGCCTCCTTCAATTGATGAATCTCAAATTGAGTTAATGTGCAGAACACTTTGGAACACTCTCCGATTCCAGCGTTGATTATTATCAGTTGGAGGGTAGTTTCAAGTAATGGGACACAGCTCTATGAGGGCACAATCATCTCTCATGCAAGAAATTAGAGTTTTACATTGCAGTCCATTCTGGGTTCATGTGGAGAGTACTGAGCTAAGTTAGTCAGGATTTCTGTTCATGTACATCCAGTATCTACTCATCTGAACTGTTGACACTGTTTTGCATACATTGTACTAGTTACATTATTGTGGTAGGGGCTCTGTCATTGATAAATCTACATGTAGTTCTCTTGCACCATGAGTTGCAATATGAACTCTATGGGTTTATGTGGTGGGATTCTCCATCGATGTGACACATATATTTATCTGTATGTGTCTTCTTGACTGTTTGCACTGTGAGCTTACAGTGCTGCAAACCCCTCTCTGAGTTGTACATGGGTTCAATAAGAGTTTGAAGTGCAGTTTTCACCTTGGGTTTCTTTGTGGATTCTTGTTGTGAGCAGCTCACTGTGGGCATCATTCCAATGTAATACTTGATGTAGTCCTCCATGGTTTCATCAGTTCAAACAGATGTCAAGACTCAGTCTGGTGCTTGGTAGTGCATTGTCTTTCTGTGTCACTCAGAGCAATTCATATTCAACTTGTTGTCATAGCTTGTGTGTAACTTGTCTTTGTCATGTTGCCCATTGCGAATGTAGAAAAATCAATCTGGAAGTAAGAAAAAGAAAAGATCAAATATATTATAATATATATGTACACTCTGCATACCAAGTCAAGTACATGCATTGCTGTTACTTATTTATGCAAGCACATAATAAGAAAAACTTTATTTTGGCCAGTACCTGTAGCTGAACAACCCCGCACTGTTATTGGGGTACCGTGATTTCCGGACTACAAGCCCCCGCAATATAAGCCGCAGCACAAGAAATTATTTTAAAAACTTTTCAGATGTCAGTGTTTATGTCGCCCGGAATACAAGCCGCATCAGAAAATGCAAAATTGTCTTATCTTATGCACAGACGACAGGGTTTTAAACAGTGGTGGGTGAGTGAAAACCATCCCTTTGTAGTCCACTAGGCGAAATAAAGACATGTACATGTAACTTTATGTCACAATAATAATTAAGGGGTACGATGGTAACATTTATTAGCAAGATGGTTTGACAAGTCATTTTATTTGCTAGATATTTATAAACCCACACGGAGCCGCAATTATATAGTAACGGCGAAGCTGATTAGCCGGTAGGGGGCGCCAGCACAGCTTCGCGGTGGAGCTTCCACTGGCCGCCCCCTGCTGGGGCGATTGGGATAACACGATTGCCGGGGAGGCTTCTCCTAGTTACGCTTGATTATTGTACAGTTTGGAGTTGTGTGTGTCAATAAAAGCTCTCATCAAACGCCCAGAAACACAAGAAGAAGTCTCCTTCAAAATTGTGTAAACCTAACCGTCTAAGTCTACGCTACATTGATGACAGGGGCGGCACAGTTTGAGCGATGAGAAAAGATGAAATTTTGAGTTTTTCTGGGACAATAAATACACGAGGCCAAGCAAGTAAGGAGTCCGACTCACCACACGGTGAGGACGACGGTTGCCAGGGGGGAGGCCAGACTGGTTCCCCCAGTCAGGTTTTTCATTACAGTAGATAAATTGCTATCCTTCTTCGTGGAAAGCCCAGTGCAGGAGGACAGGGTAGAATTGTTATCTCCCGATATTTTAGGGAGTTCTTGGGTAAAGCCTGGCTTAGCAAGACAGGGTGAAATGCTCGGAGGGCTACGCCAGAATAAGGATACACATTTTAATTCAGAGCGTACCCATGCTGCGCACGCATTCACGTAGGATGCACGGATCCCTTCGGAGCCGTCCCGTCCGACTCGCATTCATGCTCCAGAGAATGAGATATATTTTAATTCAGAGTGGACCCACACTGCGCAGTATTCACGTCGGACGCACGGATCCCTTTGGAGCCGTCCCATTCGACACGCATTCATGCTCCAGAGAATGAGATATATTTTAATTCAGAGGGGACCATGCTGCGCAGGCATTCATGCCGGACGCACGGATCCACTTGGAGCCGTTGCGTCCGACATGCAATATTGCATCAGACACATTTGAATTCAGAGCAGCACCATACTGACATATTTACATCAGACACCTGTTCCCACTCGGGAATGTTCTTCCCTGCACTGGTGAATACACCGGACCAGCTCCGCTTGGAGCAACTCCACAGGATGGCGCCGGGAGGTTCAATTTCAGGGGGCGGAGCCCAGGGAATGTTTCCACACGGAGCGACCCAACAGAGCAGAGCTCGTTGATAGGAACCGCAAACCACTGAAGCTCCCAGATAAATTCGACGGAGTCTCCTCATGGGCAGACTACCTGATTAAATTTGAGAGCGTCGCAACAGTCAACCTGTGGGGTGAAATGGAGAAGGCAATGTTCCTGGCTATACACCTGAGGGGCTCGGCACAGGAGGCCCTGGCTGACATGGCGCTGGAGGCACGCAAAGAGTATTCCTTCATCCTTGAGTATTTTGAGGAACGCTCGGGCTACGGCCCAGATTCCGTTACACCGGGCCCAATTGTCGATGCGCACCAGAAGTCAGGGGGAAACGATCAGCAGCCTGGGACAGTCCATTCGACGATTGATATCCAAGAGCTACCCAAAGTTGCCCGTCCAGGCGCGGGAGGACTTGGCAGTGGAGGGGTTCCGTAATGCGCTGGACGACGAGCAACTCCAATGCCACATATTTTCCCAAAAGCGACAGCCCTGACCGAAGCAATCACACTCGCTACCGAGATAGAGGCATTCCTCGACTCGCAGGCGCAGCACAAGAAGGAAAAGCAAGAATTCAGAGATGTCAGGTCTGTAGTACAGCCGCCACCGCCTCAATCAGTGATGAACAAGGAGAGTACCATGTACATCCTCCGGCCAACAGACCGAGCAATGATGGAGTGTCTCGGTTGCCATGAGTTCTGCCACCTCCGGCGAGATTGTCCACACTGTAGGCAGGGGCTTAACAACAATCTGCTGAAATGACAACATGAGACGAGACCGACACAAAGACCGTTCGGCGGGGGACCCCCTGGACAGGGCCGGACGAACATCTTGGGGGCACCCCCCAGGGCAAACTATGTTTCTGGGAAGGTCGCATACATGCCAGTGTGCTTTCTGCTTGACACATGGGCATCGGTGAGTCTCATATCGGAGCAGATCTACCGTAATTTCCTGCGGATAAGGCGCAGTACCTCAAATTACCAAAATAAGATTCAAGGGTTATCAGATAAGGCGCTCCGCCGCACAAGGCGCAATATATTTTCACATTATACACACCAGCGAAGTCACCTACTGCTTGTACATCAACACATACAGGGGTCATTGTGATGGTATAAGCACACTTACCACAGCGCAAAGGGATCGCAGGGGTTGCCCTTAACTTTTTTTTCAACTAGCCAGCAGGACCAGTTGGCCTGATTTTTAACTGGTCCGCCAGGTTTTTGACTGGTCCGTCAGTTTTTTATAACATTTTTCATACTGATATGATTGAAAAAATATCCTGATTTTCAATCATCGCTATTTCAATTCAATGAATTGCAACGTCAAGTTAACTATACATTGATAGCCATACTTTATTATGTTAAGACAGATGTGTTCGTTAGGAGTACGTTTACTTGTTGATGGCGTAAAAAGTTTGTTGTCATTATGAAATGAAAAATAATAACTTAACTTAACACAGGTGAGATTTTTCAGAAGCAAATTGGAAATGATCTTTGGATAGTTTCAGTCCATGGATGATGGTTTCAGTATCGAAAGACAGCAAGTCAAAGTATTTCCATAGGACTAGTACTTTTTTTATGAAAGAAAATGCTTGTGGTTAATTAAAAACCAATAACTTTAAAACCGACTTGAAAAAAAAACATGAACTTATTATTGAATGATGATATTGATTGTCATTATACGGTACCGAAGGAGGGTTACACACGATCGCTACAGACAAACAGTCCTTCAATCACCCCGCAAAATAACACCCCCAAAACAACAAAACAAAATCAAGAAGAAAGAAATCTGACATTATACCATAAAATACTCTTTTTGTTCATCCAGAGTATCCTTAATTTGTCATTTTTTGTAAAATGAAGCCTACAGACGTTCTGTAGTTGTTCGTAAACAACCTAAAATTTCCACGGAACTGTGCTCAGTTGACCATGCTGTTGACAGACTGTGCCTGCGTACCAGCAACGACCATGCTGTATAATGGTGCATGCGCGCACCAGGGATGATGACATTGCAATTTCGGGGGAATAACCGCTTTTCCCGAGCATGCGCAGAAACGTCAAGTCTTTGGTCAAGGCGTTTGTAACTTGGTTTTGCATACTTCGCGTAATTTCACCAATAGAGGACATTTACTCTCGCGCTATCGAATAGTTCTAAAACGCCCTCTAGCGTTCAATGTTTATTGCATTTATTGTCGCACGCAAAGTAACAAAATAAAAGACTACAAGCCTGTGAATTAGAAACGGTGTGTCGCACGATCGTGCGTTGTGTACATGTACATCGTGATCGTTATGTGTTCAGCGTTTCGCTGCACATATACTTTTGACTGGCCAGCCGGACCACTTGGCAAGGTGTTTCAGCTGGTCCGCCGCCGTTTCAACTGGCATTTGGCCAGTGGACCACCGCTAAGGTCGAACCCATCAAAATTTTATAATCACGAAGACGCGTAAAACATCACTAACATTTTTTCATTATTATTTTTCCATGTTGGTTTTAAAGATTTTTTTATAAAACCATAGCTTTACAGTTTTTCGTTTTACACAACAAGCGTGCAGATAAACGTTTTCCCAACGTTTCCCAATGAATTGGCTGCTAGTCTTTGCTATCTCGCTTTTTTTAATACTACAATACATGCAAGAACCAATGAACGCTAGAGGGCGCTTTCATAATAATGCTTACTATATGTCTGTGTCTTCGTTCTTTTGTAAGTTTCGTCAAAAATGTGAACGGTTTAGGTTTTGTTTTAAGAAAAATGAAACAGGTAGAATTACTCTTGACGAAATAAAGGAACTATTTTGCAGTACAAATGTAAGATTTCACATTGTAATCATCACAATGAACTCAATCATAATCAGATAAGGCACACCGGAAGATAAGACGCAGTGACTTGTTTGTACCTTTGAAAGTCAGATAAGACGCGTCTTATCCGCAGGAGATTACAGCACAATGGATTGCGCAGATCAGAAAAGCCAAACCTCCAACCTTTGTCACAAGCCTTGAGGTTGGCGGACGGGAGTCCAATGCAGGCACAGGGAGGCTATTTTACATTGCAGATCGGGGACCAATTCATAACCCACACTTGCACTGTTGCTAGTATAGAGCCAGAAGTTATCCTGGGGATCCTTTCAACTTATCAACTGCCAGTGGCATTGGGGCGACAACACCATCCTCATCAATTAACCGACAACCTAACTAAGGAACTTTACATGGGTTATCCATCAGTGACGACGGTGCTGGTTGTGGAGAAAACAGTTTTACCGGCCGGTCAAGATGCAAACATTAGAGAAGAGGTACTGGCGGAACAGCGAATGGGTGACATGGTCTGCTGTTACTGCAAGAAAGAATTCTCAAAGGCCAGGAACTTGAGGAGACACCAGCGCACAGCATGTCCGGTACTCCACCCGGAGAAACCCTACTCGTGCCCCTACGCGTGCGAACAGAGTTTTTACCGCCGAGATATGCGCCTCCGGCACCTGCGGTACTGCCCACAGGTAGGGAGAGTAGGAGTAGGGAACGAATTAAAGTACACGCCAGCGATACAGAGATGGACGAGAAGCCGACAGAGCGGGGGGAGGTTTGCGACCACTCGGGGCATCCTCCAACCGTTTCATCCAACCCCAATGCCAGCCAGGCCGTCAGAGATGGATGAGTAGCCAACGGGGCCGGGGGAGGCTTGCGACCACTCGGAGCATCCTCCAACCGTTTCATCCAACCAAATGCCAGCCAGACTGTCAGAGGCGGACAAGGAGCCGACGGAGCGGGGGGAGGTTTGCGACCACTCGGTGCATCCTCCAACCGTTTCATCCAAACCAATGCCAGCCAGGCCGTCAGAGATGGACGAGAAGCTGACAGAGCGGGGGGGTTTGTGACCACTTGGAGCATCCTCCAACCGTTTCATCCAACCCGATGCCAGCCAGGCCGTCAGAGATGGAAAAGGAGCGGGGGGAGGTTTGCAACCACTCGGAGCATCCTCCAACCATTTCATCCAACCCAATGCCAGCCAGGCCGTCAGAGATGGACAAGGAGTGGGGGGAGGTTTGCGACCACTCGGAGCATCCTCCAACCGTTTCATCCAACCATGCCAACCAGACCTTCCAGGGAGGGGGACCTTGACTGCACGGAACGGTCTCCGTCTCCATCTCCACTACAGGGGACCCCAAACCAAGATGACCTCTACCATAGCTCCACCCCCCCCCCCCCCCCCGTTTTCCTCATTTTTTTGGTATTGCCATTGTTGTGAAGGGGTCGCTTCTCCGACGGGACAAAGGCGTTCGCTGCCTGCTTTTGGGACAAGCAGGGTCCTAGGAGGGGGCAGTGTAAGCTTCCGTGGTGGAGCTTTCGCTGCCGCCCCCTGCTGGGGCGATTTGGATAACCCAGTTGCCGGGAGGCGTCTCCTAGTTATGCTTGATTATTCTACAGTTTGGAGTTGTGCGTGTCAATAAAAGCTCTCGACAGAAGCCCAGAAACACAAGAAGAAGTCTCCTTGTCTCCTTCAAAACTGTGTAAACCTAACCGGCTAAGTCTACACTACAATATTGTGACTGTGTGGTACACATACACACGACTACACACAGAGTGGATACAGTACATGCCATGCAGTAAACAGCCGAGATAATGCCGCTTTACTATGATGGTACGATTGTGTCAGTTTTCACTCAAAAAAAGACCGCGTAACCCAATGCAAATACATGTACTGTACACTGCGAAATGTATGTATCACACTGAGCACGACGCCCGTACTACTACTGTGCTTAGGTCATTGTCACTTGTAAATGTCCACATATGGAGGCCGTCGGGCTGACTGCCTTGTAGGGTCTGTAACTTCCGGGTTTAATGTTTTTCTTTACATTTTCGTCCAGTCTTGGACGAAATTGGTGGCCCTCGGATATACTGGTATGCAAATCATGATTACTTTAAATCTGGCGTTGTGTATGGGCTCGTGCACACAAAGCTATGCATGGGGGCTTACATCATCTTTTTTGGAGAGAATGACCACGAGCGTACCTTGAGCAAGGCTAGTGCAGTATGCAGGAGCCACAGCTGGATACTGCATGCATTGTTTAGTAAACAAGCCTTCCGCCACTAACCAATGGGGTCTTGTCTTCCGTGCGCATTATATTAATGACTCTCACTGGCTCAACACTAAACCATCAGGGCGTTGGTTTAAAGAGTACACAAATAGATCGCACACCAGTGACCCCGCATGCACTTTATGTACATACACATGGGGTAGAACAGCGCAAAGAAAAAAATAACTAAATAAATGAAAACAAAACGCCAACGCCTTGGGCAAGATCAGTGTCTGATATGTTTCTCAAAAACTAAACCTTGGTCCACGGAGAAAATGCCTGACTTGGACCAATGTTTTAAACAAAATTGAAATAAAAACCAGAACACATCAGGAAATTACCAATATCTCTGTGATTTTAGTTTATTTTGCAATTCAGCCGGCCATGTAACTGGTTATGACTACGACCAAGCAAAAAATACCCACACGATATCGCAATAATTTCCATTCACGCAGAATATTATAAGCATTTTTTCTCATGGTGCTAAAGGCTCCATTCAATCCAATGCACAGTGCAAATGCACATATGTACACTTGCCTTGACCACACTAGGGAAACAAAAACATGGGGTTTGAGCACACTCTCCGGATTTGCACAATCTGCAGATTGCGCATGATTTTGCCCAATCTGCTGCAGATTTTAGCTACCAAATCTGCTCAGCGCCATCTGCAAATTGTGCAAATCCTTTAAAATGCGCTCAACACTCACTCGAGTGTAAGCTGCAAAAATTTGTGGACATTGTTTTAGCCCAAAATCTCTATATTTTGTCGAGAAAAATATGACACAATCGAACTACATGTACTACATTAACTGGCAGCATCTTCTGCGTACCTGATGTTAGTTTAAAGTAAATTATAGACATCTTTGACGAATTTTGGAGCAGTTTTTTTGTCACTCGCTAATATTTTGGTTGACTTGAACCAAATAAGTAGTTTGTGAATTCCAAAGGACACAGGAAGCAAATGTTAGTACACAGGATGTTGACATAATATTCTCTGTCCTGATGTAATTAATACATCTGTTATTTTATAAATACAACAATGGCGAAATATACATGTACATGTACCAAAGATACTTTATGCGAGTCTGATTTGTGCTGGTAACCAAGTTTGTGGGTTTTCTATTGATTCAACATGTACTATACTCTTGAGTTTATAGAGTAGAAGCTTGAAACTTTCTCTTGGTTCCTGTGGTCAACACTGCGTCAAGCTTAAAGATCGATTTTCACAGCATCTTTATGCACTCTTTCACATGGATGTCAAATTAAGTTTTAAGTGCAGAATATTGATTCTTGTAGAGAGCACTGAGCAGTTTGAGGTAATTCTATTATTGGAACACTGTTGAAAATCTGATTCAACACTCATCCCTCATGCAAGCACCAAGAGTTTTGTGGGCTTTCTTTTGGTAAAATGTCTACTCTTTGGGGCTCCCAGAACTGTGATTTTAACGTTATGCATCAGTTGTGAAACACTTTTTTAAAGGGTCTTGTAATGAGCACAGGGCAGTGTTTGGGGAACTCTAAATCTTGTTGAAATACTTTGTCTTGTGCCTCGAGGTAAAAGATAATGTTGCTTTAAACTACGGGATTACGTAGTACGATAAAGCACTTAACCAAGTTTGTGGAGCTCTATTGATTATTTGCTCTGAGATTAAGTACAGCAAACCTCTCTCCACGTTGTACATGAGTTCAATAAGAATCTAAAGTGCACATACCTTGGTTACATACTGGGTTTGTGTTGTGATTAGTTGATTCAGGCCATCTTTACAATCTACGTACTAGGCTGCTCGATGTAGTCATTGTCGGTTTTGAAGTGCGTTGTCTTTCTGTGGTGCCTCTACATCTTTAACTTTCTGTTGTATGCTGTGTGTTGCTGGGGTCAACATCTCATGTTGCAACAAAATGTTGTGGGAAATCTAGATAAATCAATCTAAAAGAAAGGAAAATAAGAAATCAAAAATTTAATTATCTGTGCATATACACGCCACAATCCTACCGCAGATTCAAATACATGCCTTGTTGGTTAACGAGATGTTTCTTACAGAAACTTGGTATATTTTTGGCATAGCAAATTAATTGTTAGTTGATGGGCCATTGGGTTGGAAAATGCATGGCCTGTGTTTAGATGAAAACTAACGAATTCAGAAAGGTAACATGTATGTGTAACAACAAATATAAGAAGGTAGATTTCCGACTTGGGAACTGTAGATAAAAGCTTTTTTGTTTTTAAACGTGGTTCATTCCTGGTGGCAAATCAGAGGAATAAGCAATTTAATGAATATTCATGACTCTTGTGACCTCTTTGAGATGTGAACAGGTTACGGCTGTACACACAACATGCTTTGCAATTTGCGTAGCTTTCTCCATACATGTAATCAGACAGTTTGTAGCTTGTAGCTTGTATAGATTTTATTTATTTTTGTTGCAACAGCAGAATATGAAAAGCACGCTACAATTACGTTAACTGAAGTAGTAATAATCACATTCTTCATAAATGGGATAATCAAGCTATTGGTGTTAATGCGTTTTCAACGCACAATCATGTTCAAATCACGTTAGTATTAACCAAAGTTATTAAATCGGCGCTGTTGGAATCAAAGAGTTAAGCATACTTTTTGGCCCGTTCTTGAATCTGGTGATGCAAACCCAACATTCACGTTATGGACCCTTACAAAAAATGACATTTTCCACACCTACTACTCATAGTCACGTTATTGAACCATTATTATTTGACTTCAGTTTACCACAACTAATAATCACAGTTTTTGCCATTCTTGTATAATTTGTTTTATAAACAATAGGTTATTGGCTCAATACTTAATTCACAAATTCTTAACCACGTTATTGACCTGTTCTTGAATCATGTTATTGCTGCATTTTTTAATCACGTTTCCAAGTCTAATAATCACATTAATTAGTTCATTAATTGGTTGTTATTGTTAATTATATCACTATCAAGAGGTTACATATATTCTTGTGTTTTTTATACCAAGTAACAACAACTTTTCCAATCACAATTATTAATTTTATTTCCACGTTTCTCCATTTTATTACACTTTTGCAATAAAACAAAAATCAGGACCAAAAAAACATGCTGCAAATACCCTTTTTAAGTTCTGCATTTTTAAGGGACATATGTCAATTGAACAATGTTCCTTCCTCAATGAGTCAATGATGGATTGGAACATTTTGTGCGTTTTGTACAGTCAGAATATTGACTGTAATCCATCAGCCAGAAAGTGCATTTTTACCTGAATTTAGACTCCACAGAATGACTTTTCCTCATGAGAAGCTTCAGAGTAATTCGAAATTATATTACAATCTCCAAATAATAAAAGTAATTTTCATAAACTGCTTGTACACAAAATCTCCACATGCTGCATGCACAATTAATTTAGGGAAACCATCACCAATAGGTGGCGCTGTTTAAAATAATTCAATTTAAAAAAACTTAACAAGCTTTATATAATTTAATCTTCTAAAACCACAAAACACCATATTTAACAATAATTTTAGGTAACAGTATGATATAACAATTTAAAACAAACACTGTAATGTTCTACATAATTATAATATTTAATAGAGCATAATAACCTGGTCCAAATCAAGCAATGCTTGCTATGTCATACTTAGTGAGTCAGGGTACCTGTTCAAGTAAACATTGCCACACACTGAATTGGAAGGAGCACATTGTTTATGTTATGACTTGAAGTGAGTAAGCTGAGCTCAACAACAATCCAGTTTTTCAGGGTAAATACTTTTTACAATTTATTTGCAATTATTACTTAATCTTTGGTGGAATATTTTCTTTGCAGGCTTCAATTTTTTGAAAAAGTGGGTTATTGTTTTTATTCTTATTATTATTGACTTATTTTTTTAATTATGATGATTTTTTTATTTTACCCTTTCTTAAAGGAAATATATATTTATTTTTGAAAATGCAATTTGTATGTCCAAATGCATTAATAGTGCAGTGTAGCTGGACCAAATACTTCTTAAATCCCATACAAAAAAAATAATAATAATTAGCAATAAAACAAAAAACCTTTACAAAAAATATTAGTAATGCAATTTAAACTTTTTCAAATGAAATCGCTCCTTTAAGCCATTCAAATATGGTTAAAATGACATTGCACCACAGAAACCAAATTTTCTTTCATTCTAACAATAAACTTGACCCCATACCATTTTAGTTAAAGTATTTATATTAATGCAACAATTTGAAATTTATGAGAATCAATGTCCAAAATGGTTGCAGCTGAAAACAGAGCATTACAAATTCAAACAACAAATTTACAAATGTACCAACTGGAAGATTTTACCACCCCAAAGAATTAATTTAAAACAATAATATATAAATAAATAAATTATTAAATAAATAAATAACAAATAATAATAATAAAATAATAAAAATAAATAAATAAATACAATAACAAATAGATAAATGCAAAAAACAACAACAACAACAAACAAACAAACCAAACACATTTGTACCATTGCATCAATAAACTTGCTCTAGTATCTAAGCATCCCACCCACCCACCCCCCTCAAAAAAAAAAAATCACTTTGGTAAAACAGGCAGCAAAGACAATGTTTTCAATTAATTTTGCATCTTATTAATTACTAGTGACTATTTTAAAGATAGCTTGATATTATTAGGATAAAGGTTTTCAATGAGTGTAAGATCTAAAACCATTGAGTAATGACCCAGCTGAAATTCCCTGTTTATGACAAATTAATCTATCACAACATTACTATCTTGTTTAAAAAACAAATGATGCATCTAATCATATTAAATGGACAATTTTAATGGTGATGTGTCACATGATGGTGTTCGATGCATTGTGGGATTTCAAAATGGCAGCCATATCCGGCAACCATCTTGGATTTTGCGTTTCAAGCCTGTACATGGGTTCCAACTATCACAAGTTCAATTTTTGCACCTATTCACATTAATGGCCAATTTTAATGGTGATGTGTCACGTGATGGTGTTCATACATTGTGGGAATTCAAAATGGCAGCCATATCTGGCAACCATCTTGGATTTTGTGTTTCAAGCCTGTATATAGGGGTTCCAACTATCACAAGTTTGTTATCAATGGAATACTCTTAAAATGCTAATTACCCACTTTTCAGGCCAATAAATACTACAGAATATCCAATCAGGCCTCATCATTGCACCTCGTCCCCAATAGTTGGCGAAAAATATATAGCAAGTTTGTATCAAGTTTGTTAGGGGCAATTGGTAGCTTGATTATTATGCACAATTAATTACTAACAACAACAAAACCTCATACTTTAAAAATTATGTATTAGAATCTTTCCTTTTTTCAAATAAATTACTATTATAATGATCATGCACTGAACCACAAAAACAAAGCAAAATGTGTACCATTGCAACAAGAAACTGGCTCATGTAACTAAGCCCCCCCCATCATTGATTGTTTAAAGATTTATTTTAATTATCAGAATAAGTTTTATGAATGAATGTAAGCTCAAGAGGGACTGACTGTTAAGTCAATCTCTCTGTATTATATTGAGTCATTGAGTATTAAGTTTTAACCACCCCCTCAAAAAATAAATAAATAAATAAATAAATAAATAAATAGATACAAAATAATAGAAAAATACATTAAAATTAAATAAAAACAAAAACAATTAAACAACAAACAAACAAATAGATAAACAACAATTTGAATCACCAATTACAATGGAATTTGTTACTGCGGATAATCTTCTTACTTTGGTCTGACTTCTGGGTTTTTTGCCTTGAGAAAATCAGAAAAATTGTGATTAAATTGCCTGAAAAGTCTATTTAAGCCTATAATAGCATGTAGGTCAGCCCGTCAACTTGTACATTTTCCTACTTTTTCAAGGACCAAATATCAATTTTGTTACTGGTATATAAAACAACATGAACCTTACATTTATTTAGTTTGTGCAATATTTTTCTCTACTGATAATATTTAATGGTCATGCAACAGTGTCAAAATTCTTGACAGAAGTTTAAAAGGCAATGGTGTTCATTGCATTGTGGGAATTCAAAATGGCCGCCCTATCCGGCAACCATCTAGGATTTTGTGTTTCAAGCCTGTATTTAGGGGTTCAAAATATAACAAGTTTTTTTATCAAGGGAATACATGCTAATTTCCAACCTTTAGGCTAAGAAATACTTTAGAATATTCTATCAGGCCTCACATTGCACCTTGGGCCCCAGTAGCTGGTAAATTATTTGTGTAAAATTTATCATGTAGATCTCGGTGAAATAAACATTTGTAGCAAATTGGTAGCAAGTTCCTAAGGGGCAATTGGTAGCTTGATTCTATATGCACAATTAATGACTAACAACAACAATAAAACCTTGTACTTAAAATCGTATGTATTATACACTTTTTCAATAACTAAGGCCTGCGCTAAACATCGCACTTTTGCAATGTCGGACTCAAATAATTAGAAATCGATGAAATAATTTTGACAAAAGAGCGCAATAATCGCAAATTTTGAATTAAGTTCAACACTGCCGTGTAGCATGGTAAGCTTCGCAGGCTACAAGGTAGTTGCACGATGTGGTGACAAGCATCGCGCTTTTGAAGTCTTGAATCAAATTGAATTCTCAGTCAGGCAATGCTCTTTGGGAATAAGCATGCGCAAAGCTTTTGAAAAATGTTTTATGTGTATTTTAATTAAATAATGTGAACGTTCTTCTTAAACTAATCAATTTTGTTTGACACTCTTTCAAAATAGACAATGAACGGCACTAAGATGGTAATAACGATTAGGATTACCAAGGTAATATTAAGGACAACATTTAAGGTGGCGAACAATAATATTATGATTTTGTCATTAATGAGTGTCACAGCCTAAATTGCCATCATGAAACAAGACTCTTTAGCAATTTTCTCCAGCGTCACCATTTTAAATTACTTTTAGTGCAGAAAACTATTTTACTAAATTTGACAAATGTCACCGATTCCTTACTAATTGCAGCACTTTTGCTGTGCGAAAATCATTTGAAAATCGACATGGCAAAATTGCAACATTTATAGCAGGCACTCTTTAAAATCAGACATCATGCACCACAACAAACACACAAATGTTACCATTGCAACAATAAACTTGCTTTGGTAACTAGGCCCCCCCCCCTCCATTTTTTCCAAGAAAAAAAATGCTTTTAAAAACAGGCAGCAATAACCAAGTTCTTTTTTAATTAGCATCCATTGAATTACCATTGATTGTTTAAAGGCACTGGACACTTTTGGTAATTACTCAAAATAATTGTTAGCATAAAAACTTACTTGGTAACAATCAATGGAGTAATTTCTCAGTAAAATATTTGAATTCATTTTGAGACCTCACGCGTGAGGTCTCGAAATCACATCTGAAAGCACACAACTTCGTGTGACAAGGGTGTTTTTTCTTCCATTATTATCTCGCAACTTCGATGACCAATTGAGTTCAAATTTTCACAGTTCAAAATTTTCCAAGTGAGAAGACTGGTCTTTGACAATTACCAAAGGTGTCCAGTGTCTTTAAAGACACTGGACACATTTGGTAATAGACTGTGCAAGTCTCACGCATATCGGAACGAGAAAACACTTAAACGAAGAACAGTTGTTTCCTCTGAAATCAAATCTTTGTTTTAAGTTATATCTAATGACAAAATCTGAACAAAAGAAAAAATTCTCATTACATGCTTATAAAGTCAGTTTTAGTTTTTATAATAAATACAAAAATATTGTGTTAATTATTATTGAAGCAAAATTAAAACTCTGGGACAAGGATGATTATTTGATATTAACTTTTTAGAAACCACTTACGTGGATTCGCGATGGTCACAAGGGCGTAAAATTATTGTTTGACACAGTTTTTAGAGGATGCTGAAGCCTCAACAATTATGGACTGCAATGAAAAGGCTTCGCAATTACAGCATCTGGCGATTATCATCGCGCATCCAAAACAAACGTTTACATAAGTTATGTGATCAGAGGTGGGCACAAAATTCTTAATTTTTTGCAGCAACCGGAAGCTGAGGTCAGGTTTTTTTTGTTGTATTGTTGAATTGATTTTACTTTGATATTTTTATCACTAAATGTTACATTCCCAACAACATAAATATTTTTCATGGTCATAAACCATGCTAAACTAAAATAATTGATAAAACAAAATCTTGCCCACGTAAATCTCCATATGGTTGGGACCACAATGGTCCCGTAAGTTCAAATATGCGCGAGACTTGCACAGTCTATTGTCAAAGACCAGTTTTCTCACTTGGTGTATCCCAATATATGCATAAAATAACAAACCTGTGAAAATTTGGGCTCAATTGGTCAATTATTACCTCTTTCTCAAAAACTACGTTACTACGAGCTCTCTGTTGCTTGCTACCAAGTAAGTTTTTATGCTAATATTTAGTTTGAGTAATAACAAGCGTGTCCAGTGCCTTGGTATCCAAAGATATTATTCAAATGTTAGGATGAGGTTTTGAATGATTCTAAGCTCTGAGAGGGACTGACTGTTATAAGGCAATCTCTCTGTATTATATTGAGTCATCGAGTATTGAGCTGGCTGAAATAATCTACTCATGACAAACTAATCTGTTTGATTGAAACTATTTTAAAGAAATACATATTAAAAAATTTGAATCAATGCCAAAATCTGACAGGAGGTTTAGTAATGGACAGACTAGCTGTTTGTTAACCCCAAAAATTGTAAAGTTGTGTGTTTCTGGTAAAAATTAACTCTCAATGTGTTGACATTTTGGATTTTTGCTTATTTAACAGTGTGAAGAGCTGGGCCCAATTTCATAGAGTTGCACAACAAGTATCTAAGCAAACAAAATTATGCTTACCATAATAAGGTTACCAGCTAAAACAGCATGTCACATGTACCATCTATGACTTGCATCCTGCTTACTTTTGCTTAGCAGAGTTTTTTAAGCAATATTTTGTGCTTAGGCAGCTCTATGAAATTGGGCCCTGCATGAAGCTGTTAAGCAGAAAATACTGCTTACAAAATTTCTACGCTAAGCACAAAATGAGTGGGGCACCTGTCCCAACAACGTAAGCTTCATAGAATTTCGGCTGGTGACCTGTTTCTGCTTAGCAAGATTTGTCTGTGCTTAGCAAGTTTTTTTTGTGCTTACAGGCTTTTCGAAATTTGGCTTTGGTCTTTACTGTGTGGTAATGACCGGGCTGGTGGCTAGCCACTGTTAATCAACCAAGCCAAAGTGAGTTCCATTAATAGCGGCTCCTCACACTTTTGGTGCCATTAATAACAATCTTTATGACAAAAGATCCGGTACAAATCATCAGAATTTGTGATTTTTCTTTCACCAATATTTGTAGAATTGTTCTATTCATGTTCAAGGGCTGTTCCATGTTTGCTTTTTAAATTAAGGTCACCAGAAATATAAATACTTTGGTCTGTGTTAGGTTTTATGCTTTGCATTCTGTTGTTTTCATGCGCTCACAAGCTACGTTAAATCGATACATTTTCTGAGTATTCACGCATGCACAGGCACAATCTGTCCTTGCCCCCCCCCCCCAAAAAAAAACAAACAAACAAACAAACAAAACAGTTGATTTGAAAGTTCCTGCATAACAAGCACAGTGCATACAGAACTTTTACTCATCAATATGCTTGTTTAGGGGCCAATTATTTGCTGTTCACAGCAGTGTTGGAGGTCTAGACCAAGGTCTTGGTCTCAGTCTCGGCCTTGAGATATTATTTTTCAGGTCTCAGCAGTTTTTAGGTCTCGAAATGTTGAGGTCTCAGTCTCGGGCACGGGTCTCGAACAGTCTCGCTCCGAGACCTTGCCGAGACCCATTAACATTTCCTGAATGTTTGAAGTTGATTATTGGATTAACCGCTTTGGTTTATGGTTTATTTTATTGCCTGTATAGCAGAAACGGGTTACCAGCCAACATTCCATGAAGTTTATACTGTTGCCACTGGTGCCGCACTCTTTTTGCTAAGCAAAGAAATTTGTTAAGCAGCATTTTCTGCTTTATGAAATTAGGCCCTGGCAATACATCATCACCAGCATTACAGCATGAACTGTGCATGTCTTTAATATTTGTTAAGGAACCTCTTGTCGTGTATTATTTGTGTGCATTCATTGAGTGGCAACAAATGTATGACATAGCCAACACAACAGGCAAGTTGTATGAGACCATGTAACCTGTAACATCCCGTGTTTACAAACTAGCTACAGAGCCTGCAGGCATGATTTGAAGAAAACATTACATCTTATATTTTATGGCGGTTGCACTGTCTGATTTGGATCAACTTTTGATATGAAGAAAGGGGGCACATCTCAAAACTTGTTCAGCTGTTATTTTTATAACTATAATTGATGTGGAAGCTCTGTGACACAAAAAAGTAACATGTAAATATGGTCTACACCATCTAACCTTTGTTTACAAAAAAAGAGACCTTGTACATTCCAGGGCCTTTCTGGTAGGCAAGATACTACACTGGTCATATGGGAAATACTACATGTTTTTCATAATTCCCACATAAGTTCAAAAGTTATAAAGTAACAGCTGAACATTGAACAAGCTTAGAGATGTCATTAAATTTGCTTTTAACTCCATGTAAGTTTGTTTTCTGATTAACTTGAGTTACTGGACCAGTTCAGCCTTCATTAGATTTGTGAGTTGTGTTCACAAAGTAAAGTTACCCACAAATATTTGAATCAACAAAACTATCAGCTTGAAGTAACACAGGAAACTTTCCATATATGGGCCCAGGATGAGGTGTTGCAATAAAAAGTGAAATGGATGTTTGCCATGCTCAGTATTGTTCTGATTTGAAATGGATAAAGCAAAATAAACGTTGGGACTAATTTTTATCCATATTAAAACAAAAATCAGCTAGCATGAGTAGAACTGAGGCTGAGGGATATTTTTATTTTTGTTTTTGACAAAGGTTTAACAGCACATACGCGCAACCCTCTTGAATTGAACCCGGGGCCCCTCACATGTCAAGTTTTATCTAAAAAGTATTGACAAATTTTCAATGAGGTTTTAATCTCCCCCTCAAACAGTAAGGTCTTGTTCTCAGTCTGTAGGGTCTCGGTCTCGGAACATGAAGTCTCGGTGTCGGTCTTGTTCTCGGACTTTGAGAACTTGACTCCAACACTGGTTCACAGAACCTGTCTTTATATATGACATGTTAACACACCTCATGTGACCAGTATTCGACCAATCAGAGTGCATAAACTCTCACATTAGCAATTAACAGAAATTTATAATTTGGAAAGGACATTTGTAAAAAAAGGTTTGAATAATTTCAAGCAACTTTCCTTCTTCTATATAAAAATAAAGCAACCAATACATTTACATTGCACTATGGTTTTCTCCTTTGCTCGTTGCTAACAATGTTTTTGTATCCTTTTTTTATTTACAGCCATCTTCAGACACAGAAGTCTAACCAAGCACAGCTGATGTTCTGGACAATATGATGTCAACCATGGATATGAACAATCTATGCAAGCAGTGGTTTACATGTATGTACTCGGGCTTCATGGGAAGTAATGAACTAGCTGGCCAGGCCAATAGACTTGTATCATGGAGCAGCCATCTTGTTTGTCTCTCATTCAAATCAACATAATCAAAATGAGGCTGGCAGGCAGAATAGATTAGTGCATTTTAGAGATAATTAGAATGGGTATTTATGATTGCTATTGCAGTCAGGGAACATGGTGGCAGCATGCACTCTGCAAACTCCTGGGTCAGATTTGGAGCCATTTCTGGGTCATGCTGACCTGGAAATTGGTTTTAAAGAAATTGTGATTTTGACTCTGAATCTGCGTCAGTTTGACCCATTTCTGGGTCATACTGACCTAAAACAGAAGCGGTTACTGTAAGTGCATTTGCCAAGAGACGATTCCAAGAGGACATCATACATTGCTGTTCTCATGTTTTCAAGAAACATTTTATGCTAATGTCTGGCCATAATCTGGTGAGAACCAAACATATTTGTCTCAGATTTGAAAGCCAGTTTGTTGGTCTTAATAAACTGCATAGTAAAGCCTTGTTTTCTTTCAATATCCATCTTGGACCTAACTGCTGCCATTTTATAGCATTTCTGTTTAAAATCAAAATTTAGTTAGTCTTCATGTTAAATGATTTTTGCTTGAATCTGTTTATACTTAAACTTTGATTAATTTCTGGCCTAACACCAGAGGCCAATTTCATAGTGCTGCTTAACGGTAAGCTAATTTTTGTGCTAACTTTAGCAGAAAAGTTAGCAAGAAAATTAGGCGGCCAGTTTGAACGTTCACCATGAATGTGCACTGTTACGTCAATCATTTTCATACAGTAAGCACCGGAAGGTCAGCATGCCTTTTCGTGTGCTTACGATTAGCAGAGTTATGAAATGGAAACTCGCGCAGTGAGCACAAACATTTCCATTAAGCAGATCTTTGAAAATGGGCATTGGTGCTTACAGTCTTCACCATTCTTTGATTACAAGGTTTGTGATGGTTGTGTAAGCAAATAAAACCTAGTACTTTTTTGCGGACCATGGGCTATTTAAGATTTCCAAATTTGCTAAGAACATACATAGTTGTCAGGAGCATCTTACCATACCAAACACCATGTCATGAATATTGTATCTGACTAAATCCACACTATGTTTGCTGAGCAAAACAACAATTGTTAAGAAACACTCTGCTAAAGAGCTGTATGGACATGGGACTTGTGTACTAATGTACACCTATAATGTGTACTTAACAGTTATGTAGTTACTAAAACATCGTAGTTATTTATTTAAACATTCTGATAGTAGTGAGAACTATGGCCCAGCCAGCAGCTATGAGTTTGAAGTTTATGTGTTAAATTGATAGCCAACTAGTTTAAAATACAAAATTGTTTAACAGTGACATCAATTTCATATGTCTATCATGTGACCTTGATTATACCTTGATTAGACCTAGCGCATAACAATGATGTCATCGTGACGTCATCATGTCTCAAATTACAAGCCATTTAAGTTTTTAAAATGACCATTTGCTGAAATACTAATGCCATAAGCCATTTTGAGATATGGTGGACGTTTTAATTGCAATTTTTGGTTTGGGTTATTTTGTCTGTATACACCCAAACCAAATGGTTTACTCCTATGGTGCTTGCCATATCTCAAAAAGGCTAACGATGTTCATAATGTGGCATCTGATAGATCAAGACTAAGGCAACAATTGAAAAATTAACACCAAAATCGTATGACCTTTACCTGCAGGTCAAATTTGCCTTTGTTTATCACAAAATCCTTTTCCGGGACAAAATCCTAATTCCTGCACATCAGATTAATTTCAAATCTACACCATGTTAAGGCCTTGATGAGACCTTGTTCATATTACAATTATGTCATCAAGTCATCATCAAGCATCACGTGACGTCACCTTAAAGGTGAATTTTTCAAAGATTTATATTTACAGGAAAAAATGTGTGATCAAGCTGAAACTTTGTATGTATTCAAGCTTGGGTGTATAACTTCAAAAAATTGAAGGACTGTTCTAATGACATCATCAAGTGTCACATGATGTCAGCTTAAAGGTGCAGTTTTATAAATACAGAAAAATTACGCAATCGAGGTGAAACCTTGTATTCAAGTCAGGATGTGTCAAATTCTACCTCCATGGTTACATCTACAATTTGTGGTTGCATCATGATGACAATATCAAGAGTCATGTGATGTCACCTTTAAGGTGCACTTTTCAAATATTTATATTTACAGGAAAAAGTCGGTTATCAAGCTGAAACTTTGTTTGTATTCAAACCGGGATGTGTTATATCTACAAATTGAGGTCACATCACGATGACGTTATCAAGAGTCATGTGACGACACCTTAAATGTGCACTTTTCAAAGATTTATATTTACAAGAAAAATCTGTGATCAAGCTGAAACTTTGTTTGTATTCAAGCCAGGATGTGTTACATCTTCAAATTGCGGTCACATCACGATGACGTTATCAAGAGTCACGTGACGACACCTTAAAGGTGCACTTTTAAAAGATTTTTATTTACAAGAAAAATAGTGCGATCAAGCTTAAACTTTGTTTGTACTCATGCCGGGGGCGTATAACATCCAAAATTTGAGGTCCTGTACTAATGAGTAAGACATCATTGGGTCTCACGTGACGTCACCCTAAAGGTGCAGTTTTACAAGATCTATACGTACAGAAAAAAATGCGTTATCGAGCTGAAACCTTGCATGTATTCATGTCGGGATGTGTTACATCCAGAATTTGAGGTCCTGTTATAAGACGTCATCAAATGTGAAGTGACGTCACCTTAAAGGTGCAGTTTTACAAGAAACAGCTCTGTGTTTCATTTGCAAACAAACACACAGCCCTAGTTTATGTATTTAAACAAAAAAATATTTATATTTGTATTAGAATCTGATTAGTTTTATTGTAGTTTATTAAACTGTAAATACTCAAGTATAATGGGACGCATTCAACCATCTCTACATTTTTCTGTTTTGTTTAACCATTGTAATGCAGATCTGTTGTTAGCACTGGTCCCTTACACTGGACAACCCTTAGTATCTTTAGTGTTACCCTTACATGTTTGACAAATTTAGGATTTGTTCTATATTTTAAATTGTTAGCTAACTATTTTTGCATTTTTAATTCCTGGCAACTTGACAACCATGTCTAGTATAAAAATATTGACTGCTTCAAGTGCTATGGTTAAAACTACAACGCCCGAGGTGATCCTCAGCTCGTTCTATTTTCCAGCGGCGAAGCTGAGGGAAAATAGATCGCTCCGGGGATCACCGAGGGAGTCGTAGTTTTAACCATAGCACAAGTATAAGTAGTCAATATTTGTTTTATAACATCCCAAACATATATTGTGCCGAAACGTCAAGGTACCAAGAAGCTGCTGTTGCTATGGGTGTAGTACATTGGTTGCTATGGGTATAGTACATTGGTTGCTACAGGTATAGTACCTTGTTTGCTGCGTGTACAGCGCGTCACGTTTGCGCGACCTTCTAGTAAAAATAAGACATATCATGTGACGCGCTCTAATCAAAAGGCAGAATCTTTGTAAGGGGTGTTATCAATTGTAGATTAGCACCAATATGAACTATTGTAATCAGTGAACAATCAGATTGACACTAATTTATTTATTTGTATCTCTTATTATTTGTATTTTGTAATTATCATTTCTGTACTTTGTGTTTAGGGGATACAGTGTATTTACCCTTGAATGGGTCAAAGCTATTGTTAGGTCTTTATTCAATCAGTGCATGTTTTCTTATATCTGTCATTGGAAAATAAATTATTGACAACTAAACCAATGCTGATTGTTTTATATTTCATGTGTCAGAGTTTGCCTCCCAAGCAGTCCCTTCCCCCCCCCACCCCACCCCGAAAAAATGTTATTATTAAATGGATCACGACTATAAAATGTAGTCGATTTCATTTAATTTCTGACCTAATCACCATTGATACCAAGTTTGTTTGGGTGCTGTGAAAAAAAAACCAAGTGCCCTCGACTTGTGCAACTGAAACATGGAGGTGCATTTGTATACATTGTGTAGACCAACAAGCAACAGAACACACTAAGTGGGCAGTGCACCGTGCAGTGCAGCACTAGACTGTACGTGGTGGGAGTGCTACAGTCTCAGCATGTAGTTGGGATGATATTTAAAGGGTCAACATTTACTAATTTTGAAATCCCAACGTGGTCCTTACCTGATTATGTACTCATTGCATGGGATTAAAATTTCACACATCTACGAAATCATGAAGAAAATGACAATTTTAGGTTGCTGCTGACCAAAAAATAAAATGACTCTCTTCGTTTGAATATAGACTGGCTCCCCATCACCAAATGTCATTTCTGTGCATTTTCCCCCATGTTGACTTCAGGTTCCATACACTTTGTGCGCCCTCTCACGGATTGTCAATTTTTATAACAAAACAGAGGTTTTAAACTCCAAATTTACGGTGGTGGTTTTAATTTTTGGTGAAGAGTTTACATCCAATTATGATTTTGAGTTGATAAGGATTATAATAGTCCATTCAAATACTGTATTGAAAAATAAATCACCTTTGCCCCGTAACCCCCTCCATAAAAAACACAAAATTTTATCGAGGTCGTATCCACCAGTATTTCGACAGGGGATTTTGAGGCTTTTAAATAACCCTTTCCTCCACGAATAGGCACAATTAATGTTAATCGTTGAGTTTTATGACCACCCGCCTATTTCCAGCCTTCCTGAAAAACCCTAACCCTAACCCTAACCCCAACCATGAACCCAACCAAAAACACCTGACACCCGGAGTTTCTTTTTCCTCCAGCACCGCTGTTTGTAACCGCGGAGTTTTATTTCCAACCGCCCTGAAAAGCCCTAACCCCAACCCTTACCCCCAATGAACCCAACCGAAATTACCCCCACACCGGTCCCGCATCGCGGAGTTTCTTTTACATTTGTTCCTCCAAGACTGCTGTTTGTAACCGCAGAGTTTAATTTCCAGCATTCCTGAAAAACCCTAACCCTAACCAACTCAACCAAAACACACCCCACATCCGATCACGGATTTCTTTTATATTGATGTTTCTTGCCGGACTGCTGTTTGTAACCGCTGAGAGTTTTATTTCCAACCGTCCTGAAAAACCCTTACCCTAACCCTAACCCTAACCAACTCACCCCAAAACACCCCACATCCGAATCACGAAGTTTCTTTTAACCATCCCAACCAAAAACTACCCGCATCCGAATCACCAAGTTTGTTTAATATTACTGTTTCCTCCAGGACTGCTGTTTGCAACAGCAGGTCTTCATTTCCAACCGTCCTGAAAAACCCTATCCCTAACCCTAACCCTATAGTCAACCAATCATAAAACCCTATCCCTAACCCTAACCTTAACCAACCCAACCAAAAACACCCCACATCCAAATCACGAAGTTTCTTTTACATTACTCTGTTTTTAGTGAAGAGTTTTCCCAACCGTCCTGAAAAACCCTATCCCTAACCCTAACCCTAACCAACCCACCCCAAAACACTCCACATCCGAATTACCAAGTTTGTTTAATATTACTGTTTCCTCCAGGACTGCTGTTTGTAACAGCAGGTCTTCATTTCCAACCGTCCTGAAAAACCCTATCCCTAACCCTAACCCTAGCCAACCAATCATAAACCCTATCCCTAACCCTATCCTTAACCAACCCAACCAAAAAACACCCACAACCGAATCACGGAGTTTCTTTTACATTACTCTGTTTTTAGTGAAGAGTTTTCTCAACCTTCCTGAAAAACCCTATTCCTAACCCTAACCCTAACCAACCCACCCCAAAACACCCCACATCCGAATCACCAAGTTTGTTTAATATTACTGTTTCCTCCAGGACTGCTGTTTGTAACAGCAGGTCTTCATTTCCAACCGTCCTGAAAAACCCTATCCCTAACCCTAACCTTAACCAACCCACCCCAAAACACCCCGCATCTGAATCACCAAGTTTGTTTAATATTACTGTTTCATCCAGGACTGCTGTTTGTAACAGCAGGTCTTCATTTCCAACCGTCCTGAAAAACCCTAGCCAACCCAATCATAAAACACCCCACATCCGAGTAAAGGAGTTTTTTTTGATACTCTTTCCTCCAGGACTGCTCTTTGTAACCGCATATGGTTTCTTTTCCAACCGTCCTGATAAACCCTAACCCTACCCCTAACCCTAACCATCCCAACCAAAAAACACCCCACATCCGAATCACGGAGTTTATTTTACATTACTCTTTCCTCCAGGACTGGTGTTTGTAACGGCAGAGTTTTTCTTCCAATTTTCCTGGAAAACCCTTACCCTAACCAACCCAACCCCACTTCCAAATCACAGAGTTCTCAAGCCAACCCTAGCCAACCAATCATAAACCCTATCCCTAACCCTATCCTTAACCAACCCAACCAAAAACACCCACAACCGAATCACGGAGTTTCTTTTACATTACTCTGTTTTTAGTGAAGAGTTTTCCCAACCTTCCTGAAAAACCCTATCCCTAACCCTAACCCTAACCAACCCACCCTAAAACACCCCACATCCGAATCACCAAATTTGTTTAATATTACTGTTTCCTCCAGGACTGCTGTTTGTAACAGCAGGTCTTCATTTCCAACCGTCCTGAAAAACCCTATCCCTAACCCTAACCCTATAGTCAACCAATCATAAACCCTATCCCTAACCCTATCCTTAACCAACCCAACCCAAAACACCCATAACCGAATCACGGAGTTTCTTTTACATTACTCTGTTTTTAGTAAAGAGTTTTCCCAACCTTCCTGAAAAACCCTATCCCTAACCCTAACCCTAACCAACCCACCCCAAAACACCCCACATCCGAATCACCAAGTTTGTTTAATATTACTGTTTCCTCCAGGACTGCTGTTTGTAACAGCAGGTCTTCATTTCCAACCGTCCTGAAAAACCCTATCCCTAACCCTAACCTTAACCAACCCACCCCAAACTACCCGCATCCGAATCACCAAGTTTGTTTAATAATACTAGCCAACCAATCATAAACCCTATCCCTAACCCTATCCTTAACCAACCCAACCAAAAACACCCCACATCCGAATCACCAAGTTTGTTTAATATTACTGTTTCCTCCAGGACTGCTGTTTGTAACAGCAGGTCTTCATTTCCAACCGTCCTGAAAAACCCTAGCCAACCCAATCATAAAACACCCCACATCCGAGTAAAGGAGTTTTTTATACTCTTTCCTCCAGGACTGCTCTTTGTAACCGCATATGGTTTCTTTTCCAACCGTCCTGATAAACCCTAACCCTACCCCTAACCCTAACCATCCCAACCAAAAAACACCCCACATCCGAATCACGGAGTTTATTTTACATTACTCTTTCCTCCAGGACTGGTGTTTGTAACGGCAGAGTTTTTCTTCCAATTTTCCTGGAAAACCCTTACCCTAACCAACCCAACCCCACTTCCAAATCACAGAGTTCTCAAGCCAACCCTAGCCAACCAATCATAAACCCTATCCCTAACCCTATCCTTAACCAACCCAACCAAAAACACCCACAACCGAATCACGGAGTTTCTTTTACATTACTCTGTTTTTAGTGAAGAGTTTTCCCAACCTTCCTGAAAAACCCTATCCCTAACCCTAACCCTAACCAACCCACCCCAAAACACCCCACATCCGAATCACCAAGTTTGTTTAATATTACTGTTTCCTCCATGACTGCTGTTTGTAACAGCAGGTCTTCATTTCCAACCGTCCTGAAAAACCCTATCCCTAACCCTAACCCTAGCCAACCAATCATAAACCCTATCCCAAACCCTATCCTTAACCAACCCAACCAAAAACACCCACAACCGAATCACGGAGTTTCTTTTACATTACTCTGTTTTTAGTGAAGAGTTTTCCCAACCTTCCTGAAAAACCCTATCCCTAACCCTAACCTTAACCAACCCACCCCAAAACACCCCGCATCCGAATCACCAAGTTTGTTTAATATTACTGTTTCCTCCAGGACTGCTGTTTGCAACAGCAGGTCTTCATTTCCAACCGTCCTGAAAAACCCTAGCCAACCCAATCATAAAACACCCCACATCCGAGTAAAGGAGTTTTTTTTGATACTCTTTCCTCCAGGACTGCTCTTTGTAACCGCATATGGTTTCATTTCCAACCGTCCTGATAAACCCTAACCCTACCCCTAACCCTAACCATCCCAACCAAAAAACACCCCACATCCGAATCATGGAGTTTATTTTACATTACTCTTTCCTCCAGGACTGGTGTTTGTAACGGCAGAGTTTTTCTTCCAATTTTCCTGGAAAACCCTTACCCTAACCAACCCAACCCCACTTCCAAATCACAGAGTTCTCAAGCCAACCCTAGCCAACCAATCATAAACCCTATCCCTAACCCTATCCTTAACCAACCCAACCAAAAACACCCACAACCGAATCACGGAGTTTCTTTTACATTACTCTGTTTTTAGTGAAGAGTTTTCCCAACCTTCCTGAAAAACCCTATCCCTAACCCTAACCCTAACCAACCCACCCCAAAACACCCCACATCCGAATCACCAAGTTTGTTTAATATTACTGTTTCCTCCAGGACTGCTGTTTGTAACAGCAGGTCTTCATTTCCAACCGTCCTGAAAAACCCTATCCCTAACCCTAACACTAGCCAAACAATCATAAACCCTATCCCTAACCCTATCCTTAACCAACCCAACCAAAAACACCCACAACCGAATCACGGAGTTTCTTTTACATTACTCTGTTTTTAGTAAAGAGTTTTCCCAACCTTCCTGAAAAACCCTATCCCTAACCCTAACCCTAACCAACCCACCCCAAAACACCCCACATCCGAATCACCAAGTTTGTTTAATATTACTGTTTCCTCCAGGACTGCTGTTTGTAACAGCAGGTCTTCATTCAACCGTCCTGAAAACCCTATCCCTAACCCTAACCTTAACCAACCCACCCCAAACTACCCGCATCCGAATCACCAAGTTTGTTTAATATTACTGTTTCCTCCAGGACTGCTGTTTGCAACAGCAGGTCTTCATTCAACCGTCCTGAAAAACCTAGCCAACCCAATCATAAAACACCCCACATCCCAGTAAAGGAGTTTTTATACTCTTTCCTCCAGGACTGCTCTTGGTAACCGCATATGGTTTCTTTTCCAACCGTCCTGATAAACCCTAACCCTACCCCTAACCCTAACTATCCCAACCAAAAACACCCCACATCCGAATCACGGAGTTTATTTTACATTACTCTTTCCTCCAGGACTGGTGTTTGTAACGGCAGAGTTTTTCTTCCAATTTTCCTGGAAAACCCTTACCCTAACCAACCCAACCCCACTTCCAAATCACAGAGTTCTCAAGCCAACCCTAGCCAACCAATCATAAACCCTATCCCTAACCCTATCCTTAACCAACCCAACCAAAAACACCCACAACCGAATCACGGAGTTTCTTTTACATTACTCTGTTTTTAGTGAAGAGTTTTCCCAACCTTCCTGAAAAACCCTATCCCTAACCCTAACCCTAACCAACCCACCCCAAAACACCCCACATCCGAATCACCAAGTTTGTTTAATATTACTGTTTCCTCCAGGACTGCTGTTTGTAACAGCAGGTCTTCATTCAACCGTCCTGAAAAACCCTATCCCTAACCCTAACCCTAGCCAACCAATCATAAACCCTATCCCTAACCCTATCCTTAACCAACCCAACCAAAAACACCCACAACCGAATCACGGAGTTTCTTTTACATTACTCTGTTTTTAGTAAAGATTTTTGTGAACCTTCCTGATAATCGCTATCCTCATCCCTAACCCTAACCAACCCACCCCAAAACACCCCACATCCGAATCACCAAGTTTGTTTAATATTACTGTTTCCTCCAGGACTGCTGTTTGTAACAGCAGGTCTTCATTTCCAACCGTCCTGAAAAACCCTATCCCTAACCCTAACCTTAACCAACCCACCCCAAACTACCCGCATCCGAATCACCAAGTTTGTTTAATATTACTGTTTCCTCCAGGACTGCTGTTTGCAACAGCAGGTCTTCATTTCCAACCGTCCTGAAAAACCCTAGCCAACCCAATCATAAAACACCCCACATCCGAGTAAAGGAGTTTTTTTATACTCTTTCCTCCAGGACTGCTCTTTGTAACCGCATATGGTTTCTTTTCCAACCGTCCTGATAAACCCTAACCCTACCCCTAACCCTAACCATCCCAACCAAAAAACACCCCACATCCGAATCACGGAGTTTATTTTACATTACTCTTTCCTCCAGGACTGGTGTTTGTAACGGCAGAGTTTTTCTTCCAATTTTCCTGGAAAACCCTTACCCTAACCAACCCAACCCCACTTCCAAATCACAGAGTTCTCAAGCCAACCCTAGCCAACCAATCATAAACCCTATCCCTAACCCTATCCTTAACCAACCCAACCAAAAACACCCACAACCGAATCACGGAGTTTCTTTTACATTACTCTGTTTTTAGTGAAGAGTTTTCCCAACCTTCCTGAAAAACCCTATCCCTAACCCTAACCCTAACCAACCCACCCCAAAACACCCCACATCCGAATCACCAAGTTTGTTTAATATTACTGTTTCCTCCAGGACTGCTGTTTGTAACAGCAGGTCTTCATTTCCAACCGTCCTGAAAAACCCTATCCCTAACCCTAACCCTATAGTCAACCAATCATAAACCCTATCCCTAACCCTTTCCTTAACCAACCCAACCAAAAACACCCACAACCGAATCACGGAGTTTCTTTTACATTACTCTGTTTTTAGTAAAGAGTTTTCCCAACCTTCCTGAAAAACCCTATCCCTAACCCTAACCCTAACCAACCCACCCCAAAACACCCCACATCCGAATCACCAAGTTTGTTTAATATTACTGTTTCCTCCAGGACTGCTGTTTGTAACAGCAGGTCTTCATTTCCAACCGTCCTGAAAAACCCTATCCCTAACCCTAACCTTAACCAACCCACCCCAAACTACCCGCATCCGAATCACCAAGTTTGTTTAATATTACTGTTTCCTCCAGGACTGCTGTTTGCAACAGCAGGTCTTCATTTCCAACCGTCCGGAAAAACCCTAGCCAACCCAATCATAAAACACCCCACATCCGAGTAAAGGAGTTTTTTTATACTCTTTCCTCCAGGACTGCTCTTTGTAACCGCATATGGTTTCTTTTCCAACCGTCCTGATAAACCCTAACCCTACCCCTAACCCTAACCACCCCACCCCAAAACACCCCACATCCGAATCACGGAGTTTATTTTACATTACTGTTTCCTCCAGGACTGGTGTTTGTAACAGCAGGTCTTCATTTCCAACCGTCCTGAAAACCCTATCCCTAACCCTAACCCTAGCCAACCAATCATAAAACCCTATCCCTAACCCTATCCTTAACCAACCCAACCAAAAACACCCCACATCCGAGTCAAGGAGTTTCTTTGATACATTCCTCCAGGACTCTGTTTGTAACCGCATATGTTTTTCCCAACCTTCCTGAAAAACCCTATCCCTAACCTAAACCCTAACCAACCCACCCCAAAACACCCCACATCCGAATCACCAAGTTTGTTTAATATTACTGTTTCCTCCAGGACTGCTGTTTGTAACAGCAGGTCTTCATTTCCAACCGTCCTGAAAAACCCTAGCCAACCCAACCCCACTTCCAAATCACAGAGTTCTCAAATAATAGCCCCAAGCATATTCCATGAAATTACTTACATAAGCATAGCATTCCCCTTTGTGCATGTTGTATTAATTTCAAGATTGCTATTCAAGAGGTAGGCCACCACAGACAAAACAAATAATTACATTATTTCAGAGAACTTTGATTTGACTACACAATCATTTTTATTACAAGCACAGCCGAGTCTGCAATAAGAAAAGTTCCCCTTTTCATTAATATTATCATTAAAGTTACATAAGAGACTTTGCTTCAGAATATAAAGATATTTTTTAACTAAGGATCTACGTTTTGTTTAACTTTCCATTGATGATTTTACCTGATTTCATGCTGATGAATTTGTTTTATTGTAGCCAAAGACGAATACTAAAAACATTATAATTAATATCAGACACGTCCACGATAAAAACAAATAAAACACCCACACACAACTTGGATTTTAAACTTTCCTCTTTATCAATTTTATTCGTTATACATCAATTTACAACGCTTACAGCTACCAGAAACGTTTTATGAAATCATGTTCTTCTCATTACGTCTGTACAGTCTATATTTAAAAACCGTTCCTACAGAGATGACTCTTTTTAGAGATACTAATAATGGATGCATGTAATTATATTGGTCGCAGAATCAAGAGGTGAAATCTGGACATTCCATTTTACAAGGCAAAGCAGAGTGAAATGGAAAAGCCAGATTTCACCGATTGATTATTATTCTGTGACCAATATACAAACAAAACGCATTCAACACTTGTTTTATATACCAGTAATTCACACACAGGTCCTTATTGTTTGAATTTCTTTTTCACAATAAACACAAAATAGACACGGAAACTTGTCCACCCCACACTCTGAAAAATGACAAGGATCTATGTGTGAGTTAAACGGTTTCACCCCTATGTTCCGACACCCCCAGTGTATTTTCATACCCTTACGCTAACCCTACCCCACCCCTACCTCTAAGCGTAACCAACTCGTGTAGATCACGAGGTGGTCTTCGGAACATGTCGGGGAAATAGGGATGTCAGAATATAGAGCAGTGAAACATTGAATGCATTTCGTTCGTACAGAATTGTCACAGAATATAATTACCGTCTGTTCCATTTCACTCGGTTTTGCCTCGTAAAATAGTCCAGATTTGTGACCTCGTGATCATATTCTGCAATAATGCACTCCTATATCCAATATTTTGTATACTAGTTTGATGTTATTAACACTACTGTGCAGTTTCACAAAATGCGACTATATAGCTTTTCAACATTTTAAGAAGACCACCAGGCCCATTCAATTTTTGTCAACAAGAATCACCGTAAACCATGATCCAATGGCAGAAATGTGATGTTTTCAAAATTGCATTTCTGCCATTCTTTCGATTCTCGAGACATTTTCATTTTGATTCTATGTCTAGGTGATTTCAAACTTCATATTTTTTAGTTGGTTATTTATTTGATTAATTCTGAAAAGAAAACATTCAGGATACATGAAATTCATGTACTGAAGTAACGGTCAAGTGTGAAAAAGCAGAGCCTTTAAAATCCCGTAAATTACAAACTATTGAATAACAAAGGAAATAACACACAACTTGTTTATATTAACTTAATTTAAATTCTAGTAAACAACCTAACGCGTGACCAGTCATTAGGTCCCTGCTTACAACTTCAAAATAATACTACTAATTTTGTTACAACTCTGAAGTGATTGCAGATTGTTTAAATACAATTGAAATTATAGAAGATATTATAGAATACATCTGTTTAATAAATGATGTGCATTTAAATAAGTGGCATGTATGTTAAAGATTTCTTTATAGGATCTATAATCCAAGATGGCGTCCATGATTGCTACACCTATTACAAACACAAACTGGTGATAATCATGCAGTCTCTATGATGGTAATGACTAATAATCAAGTACAACTAAAAAATGATCATTGGACGAAAATGTCCTTCCTGTTACATTAGTTTCAAAGTTATCCCGTATTACTCACAAAAGTTCACTTCTATTAATTATTCAACTGGAGGATTTCATTTAGAAATAGGGTTTTAATGACATGGTTGAAAATTCTAGGCCAAAAAGAGCAGTATTTATTCTAATAATGTACCATTGTTCACAGTGTCACAGTGATAATTTATGGACGTTTTGTAATAAGATAATCGAGTATGCAAATTAGTTTCGAATAGCGCCCTCAATTATCCTTAATTTGTCAGCAGTAACTTGTCTACAAAATACACATACTCATACACTATGTCACTTGGGGGAGACAGAAATTCTTTAAATACAAGTCAACCTTTTAGTGCCTTACGTGTGCATTATGTGGACAATTTATTTTGTTATTAGAGCCTGTAGGCCTATCCCTTTCGATAATTGTAGGGCCTAATTGTGGCAAAATGCCCGTTAGGTTCAAATGTGTAAATTGCTGACAAATTAAGGACAACTGAGGGCGCCATTCGAAACTAATTTGCATACTTGAGTATCTCATTACAAAACGTCCACATTAAGTGGCCATTAAGGTTTCTTTATAACTATATTCAACATGTATTTCAAACTAATCATAAACAAATGTCGATTGAAATTATGTTCAAATTATTCAAATTACTTATGAATAATTTTCCAACTCAAGTTGAATTTAAACCAGATTGGCTAAGTATAGGCCTATACAGTTCGTTTGATTGATACTTCAAGATTTGCGAAAGTGGCAAGTAGGCCTTCCTTCAAGGGACACGTTGCCTTAGATTGGGCGCTTTGTGCTATGAAAGAGGGTTTGTTATGAAATGAATTGAAATGAATATGGTTGGAAAGATGTTTTAAATGTAGAATATAATGATCCACACAAGTATGCCTCAAAATTGTGTGGTTTCCTTTTACTTCATAAACTAACGGTCCGCCATTTTGTGGAGTCAGTCAAAATTGCTTCTACAAAAATGCGGACGGTGTTAGTTTACAAAAACCAGCCCAAATCGCCCAATCCAAGGCAACGTGTCCCTTTATATTCTCGAGACCACACACAAGGTAGCCTACACAGGCCCTTGACAGCAAAATGGTTCCATTGCTCATCATAACATCACAATACTCTAAAAACTCCCAGGTCAGAATTGACCCCCCCCCCTTCCAGGTTCCAGGTCGCAAAAACTGGTTTAATGATTGGATTTGAGCTCGGATTCTGCGTCAGTTTGACCCAATGATGGGTAATTTTGAAACATATTCCGGATCACACTGACCCAGAAATCAGTCAGGCCCCCTGGGACCCGGACTTAGTTCAATTTTGACCTGGGAGTTTTTTTTTAGCGTGTTTACGAACGTTTTCTTTCAAACCTTGCTTGCATGCTTCTTTGGGTTTTAATTAAACTTCTTTATTGACAACGGTAAGCATCTTATTATAAATTTAAAGATGAGCCATTTTATTGACATGAATTTTCAACTATAATGATTCTTTGTATATACATTCAACCTGTTGAATATTTGGGAGTAACTTAAATGTATATATATATTTGAAGTTTCGTTTGCGTTAACGGGATTGTATACTAGGCCCTATTGGTAATTGGAACCTACTGTTTGTTTCAATCCTATATATATACCATAAAACTAACCTGTGAAAATTTCATTTCAAAGGTGGTAGCGTTTTTGGAATATTTTTTTGCCGAAAATCTGGAGCGGCTTTGTCCACGCAGGAAGAATAATCTGCAATTGGAATACACACTCTGAGAAACGTTACTGTCAGTAACGCTTCTCAGATTCAAATTTTTTGGGATAAAAATGACATCTGTTTCCATAACCGCAGTACTTCGAAGTGAAAAGTTTCTCAAAATGCATTATACTATCAAAAGTTGACGTACTTCTTACCAAGTAAGTTTATATTGCCATTAATTTTCAGAGTCATAACCAAACGTATACAGACCCTTTAAAAGTTCACAACAAATAATGTGCAGTGAATTTTTAGTCACAGGAGGGCGTTACAGTTGTTTCAAAACACAAGCCAAATCGAGAGAGGGTGGTATAAGAGAATTATAACCAACTCTATGATCAAAACAATTATTGGCAATTAATCTGACGTTTTCCCGTGCAGCATTGCTTTGGTTTTGTTGATTTGAAATGATACCAACAATGGCTGAACAGTGATAACCGACGGGCATTAAGAATTTATCAAGATGACTTTGGAACGCATTATTTTAGTTATGAATGGCATCCAGTGGTGCCAAATTGTTCTAATTGGTCATGCGCGTATGACGACATTAAATATAGGTATGATTTTTGGAAGAAAGTATAATGGGCCTGGAGCAGTTGAAAAAAGGGACCAGAAAGTGTAAGCTATTGACAACTGTACTTTTCTGTAACCTTCAGTTATAAGTAAATTACATCAACTAAGTTATGTTAGTCTTGCATAGTTGTTTGCTTCAAGTTGGAGGTTTGGGAGCGCTAGATGGCGCCAGACATCCGAGGTAAAATAAATTGTAGTTCTGAGCATGCGCATTTCCGAGACAATTGATCTGGTCTGTCTGCTGCCACCTATTGTTACAAAAAGTCCCCCATTAACCAATCCCATACATTTTGTTACCAACAGAAGGCGCAATAATCACACAAACTTACCTTCCTAGGGGTACTAGATGGAGGACGCTTACATGAGCCGACTGAGAAAAATAAATAATAAAAAGAATTGCAAACTTTTAAGTCCAACTGAAACCACATTTACTGCCCAAACCCAACTTATCGACGTCCCCCCCAATGACGCGGCCCTAAGATTACACCCCCCTGCTCCCCAACGAATAGATTATCTTCCACCTTTTTGAAATTGAAATTTTTAGACAAATTAAATGCTTCCGAGACTGATTTTGTTCAATTGTTATAAACCAGTTTAACCAATTAGTTATTGGACTGCTTTGTTTCAGATGATGCTCCCTCGATGGTTGTACTACCCTTTATTTAACTACATTGATGTTCAAGATTTTTACCCATTTCAGCCATCTTTTATTGACACTTGTTTGAAAAAAGGTCTGTTTTGCAAACACAATAAAATGCAGATTTACTCAATCTACAGAAAAAAGACAAAACGGCACAATTTGTTTTATTTTATTTCACACAAAAAACAAACAAAGACAAAATTTGTTTTCCTTTATTTCACTACAGAAAAATATACAAGGCCACATTTAACACATTATGAGATGCAATCAAGCAAACCGAGTTGTTTGTCGACCCTGCAGGTCATTTCAAATTATTTGTTTGAAAAGTGCAAATCATACTTCATTGCTGTTAAAGGCATCGTACACGTTTGGTAATTACTCAAAATTAGCATAAAAAAATGACTTGGTAACGAGCAACAGAGAGCTGTTGATAGTATAAAACATTGTGAGAAACAACTCCCTCTGAAGTAACGTAGTTTTTGAGAAAGAGGTAATTTCTCACTAAAATAGTAAAAACTTCTTGCAAGAAAGCACACAAATTTGTACAACAAGGGTGTTTTTTCTTTAATCAATTTCTTGCAACTTCGATGACCAATTGAGCCCAAATTTTCACAGGCTTGTTATTTTATGCATACGTTGGGATACACCAAGTGAGAACACTGGTCTTTGACAATTTCCAAACGTGTACGATGCCTTTAAAACCCCCCAAAACACCAAATGTTAACCCCTTTGTGATGTTATTTATTGGGAAAGAAGTTGGCAATATAAAATAGTATATATTTTGGCAGATATATTTTGGCATTTAAATTTACAAACAGTTCTTTTGAAAATTACACCCCTGTTAGCTTGTTTTGGCTTGTTTCTCCATAGTATTTCCGACAAACAACTCATTAGGCTTGATCGCATCAAATATGCGGGATATGAAAACCCAGGAACTCTTTTCGTATTTTTCATGAGAGGTGATACCTGAAGTGTTTCATCTTCATTTTTTGCTTCATCCCAAACATGACAATCAATGAATCTCTGTAGACTTCTTTTGCGCTGTCACCTTCTTGTTCATGTTCACTGCTTGCAATAACAATAAATCTCCTCATACCAAAACGGTACCAGACTAATTTGCCCTCCCAGCCTAAACATCCACTACACTCGCAGGGGCCTGACCCATAGCTACCAACATTTGCATCTTGCAATCAGGGAGATGTTTATACAACAATCAGGAGATATTTAGAATTACATTCGACATGATAGGGACAAAGTTTCCATAATCAGGAGATTTTCAAATTTGTTGATCAAAACATGGAAAGATTGGTATATTTTCAGGGAACTTTCTGCAGAATTAGGAGAGCTGGCAGCTCTTCTAACCCACTTATGGGTCAAACTGACGTAGAATCCAAGCTACAAATTCCATTTTTTTCCGGGTCAGGACCTGGGTCCAATTTCGTAGAGCTGCTTTAAGCACAAAAGCAGCTAAGCACAACAAAATTATGCTTACCAGAATAAGGTTACCGACTAAACTACCATGTTGTGTGTACACTTTTTGACTGGTATCCTGCTGATTTCTCAGAAAACTGTTTCTGCTGAAGCAGCTCTATGCAATTTGGCCTCGGAGTTCTGGTCATTTCTGACCTGGGAGTTTTAAAGTGTATTAATTGCAATGGATTGGCAACGTAGATGCTTTGAGACAGAGCAGTCAGAGAATACCAATACCTTGCATGTTGTAGCCTTGGTGAGCTGAAACATCAGTTATATCAGGTTGTTCTCTCCGTAGCTCATCACTCTCCACTGCATACCGTTAAAAGAGAGGGAAAAATGAATAGTAGTAAAAAGGTCCAAGTTTGAATAATGACTGAAAGGCAAAGTAAAGGATAGAACCCTCAACTGACATTCAGTGAACTTTCTGCAAAGAACGGGATTACACCAAGGATGGAACATATTTGTAGTCAAATGTTTCTTTAACTTCATAATCATTTTAATACAGTGATGAGAAGAAGGAAAATTGAGACCACATTGTCTTTAATTTGGTTTGAACATTTCATTCTCATCAAATGAAAAACATAAAGTGTCTTTTGCATTCAATGTGTTTGTCATTATTGTCTTATTTAAAGGTTGTTTGTTATCAGCATTTTTACAGCAGTACAATGTGATAATGCACCATGTGACAATACCTTTTTTGAGGCTCTCAAAACAGCCAGTTTGTTAACCAAAGTTTCAACCAGCGTGCTCTGGACCCAATTTCATAGAGCTGCTTAAAGCAGAAAATATCGCTTGACATTTTCTGCTTAGCAAAATGAGCGGGCTACCGGTTACAGATAGTACACATGACTTGGTATTTTGGCTGGTAACCTTATTCTTGTAAGCAACATTTTGTTGTGCTTAGCTACTTTTGTGCTTAAGCAGCTTTATAAAATTTGGCCCTGGTTGTCTTCGGGCCCAATTTCATAGAGATGCTTAAGCAGAAAATATTGCTTAAACATTTTCTGCTGAGAAGCAAAACACCAGCATACCATAGTACATGTGCCACTGTATTTTGGCTGGTAGCACTTACTCTGGTGAGCATATTTTGGTTGTGCTTAGCTACTTATTGTGCTTAAACAACTCTGTGAAACTGGGGCCTGGAGAAACTTACTTAACTTGGTACTTGTCTGGAAACACTTACAATCCTGTCTTGACTGAACTGAGTTTATTTCAGAGGTAACCAGATTCTTTGACACATAAACAAAACACAATCAATCTACATGTACAAGATTGGTCAACACTTAGAACCAGTTAAGGCATTGGTGGGGGGATCTGATTGTCTATATGCAAAATTGAACAAGGGTCTTAAACTGCTTGTATGCTGTTTTTGCACTGCGAATCAATGCAATGATGAAGATCCAACAGGATAACAAGTCCAGTGAGATCAGACGTCAGTCATCATCTTGTAGTCTTCCCATAGCTCACCAGTCTCCTCTATACCAAAACAATTAGGAGGAGATAAAAAAAAGACAAAACACATTATTATAAAGTTCTATGCATTTTTGATAAAAGGCAGGATACAGGATGAAGCCATCATTCTCTCAGCCAATTTATTGAATTTGCAAAATATCTTTAGCATTTTTCTTTTACATCAAGACCAGAAGAATTCAAATTTTGGAGTTGTTAGTGATGATGTCATCTTTCTCTTTAATACTCTGAACAATCTGAATATGACTATTTCTTTGGTTATCAAATGAAGAATATAATGTGTATTTTCTGTTTAATGTGTTTCTCATCTTGAACAGTTTAACTTGTTATCTGTCAAATAAAACTCTGAGACTTTAAACTTCTGTTAAAAGACTTGATGATTAATACGCTTAGACTAAACACATTCAAACCATGTATCCTGCCTTGGCTACGTTGAGCTTCAGAGAAAATCAGAGTCCTTGATTAACATGAACAAATGATGTACACTACTCAATGTGTTGATGCATGGTTGACACAACGTTACAACTCATTGGATAGGAAATCTGATTGCCAATAAATGGTGTAGGTTTGTTATTGTTTGCTTTGTTGTTGAACACTTCTTAAGAATGTTGAAGACCAAACCTGATCAAATAAGGCCAACTTGTGCTCAAGCTATGGCTGATAAGTCTCTGCTGACTGAAAAAAGGGAAAACGAAGAAAAAAGAAACAGTGTTAAATCCACTCTTAACCCTCCTACTCTGAGGTCAATTGTGGAGCCCACTGTTTCACCAATCAAAACCATTTGTAAGTTTCACTGATCATGCATGGTTGTGCACACTTTGATACAATGGCACAAATTCTATTGTCAAGAGTGAGAAAAGGATTTTTGAATGGTTTTGAATGGTCAATCAAATGGAAGGTTAATGCAATTTTAATGGCAGGGTGCAGGATTTTGCTGTGAATTTATTCATTGTCAGAGTATTTTTCTATTAAAAAAGTTTCACCCTTTTTAACAATAATGTTTTTCCCACAATGATTTTTAAATGAAGTTGTTATTATTTATTTCAGTCTAACAATTAAACATCTTGTACCCTGCCTCTGCTGAGTCAACTTGTATAAGAAGTTATTCTGATTGATTAATTACACACCAGGAACTTTGACCGAGGTGATGCAATAAGTAACTAGTTTGATAAGGGGATCTGATTGTCTGAGCAAAATGGAAATGGTGGTTTAGAATTGATGTTACAAAACACTGCCTTGGCATTAAACAAAGTTACCCTACCTGACTATCAAATCAGTGGCGCAACTCAGGAAGGGACGGACGTGCCCCACAATTGATTTCCGTGCCCCCCTCCCCCCCATTTCAAATCTGGACATTTGAGATTAAAAATAACAAGAGTAAAAAGTTTAATTTTATAGGCTTTACTGGGATAATTGTAATGTTTTTAAAATGATTTTTCTATTGCACGTAGACAATGTATTTGTTTTTACAAGCACGTTAGATTATCGTATAAATGGCATATCAAATCAAGAGCCCTGAAAAGGGGATTGTTTTAGAGAAATGCAAATGGAGACTACAGTTTTAATTGGCCAGAAAGAAGTGCCCCCCCCCCCTAGAAAAATGGTCTACGCCTCTGTGACCTCTTCAAATTTACTCACGTTTTGGCGCTGTATCAAATTACTTTAACTATCTTGCATCTTAGTTCCTTAACGTCATTACCATGTGGTATTTGTCCCCAGTAGCATAGTATTAAGTGTTTAAAACTGTTCAACAGCAGGGATTCTTCAAATAAAACGAAGGGGCTGATAAAGTCTTCTAGAAGACAATGTAAGATGAAGGAGAGAGAGACTCCAGGTGGGTATTTTCTCCCCAATGTGTCCAAGCCCACATACACAGAATTGGAAAGCAAAGTAAGTTCCTCTAGTCTTTGAAAGCATGTGCAAATGTGAACAGATAAAGGAGAAACAACTAAGAGAATTGTTGATGAGAATGCATGAAGTGCAGGACCAGTGCCTGGTGATGACAAGGCAGGAATGAATTAACAGCTACATAGTACACTTCACTGAGGATGCTTTACAAAATCAATTCTACTGAGGAGGTCCTCAACCATCTAATGAGTTTAACTCACCATTTGGCCCTGTAGGTTTTTGCTGTTTAAAAAAAAAAATTC